>CAUYSK010052711.1:0-46452 GCA_963575035.1 Avahi laniger
TGCTTCAAAGCAGATCATCAGGTCCTAATAATATGTCTAGAGGCTCTTGCTACCAATTAGTCCATTCCACTAACATTTGAGTGTTTACTCTGTGTCAGGACTTGAGAATCAGAAATTAATAAGGCATTGCTCCTATCTTGCGAAAGCTCACAGACAGACAAATTAGTAAGCAGATAAATTGCAAAAGAGAAAAGTAAATAACAGAGGTAAGAACAAACTGCTGAAGAAACAGAGAACACAGTACATGAACTCTGTTAATGGGAGCTGAGGAGAGTTTTATAAAGGAGATTCCTTTTGCACTGAGTTTTGAAGGTTGAATAGGAGTTTGCTGGTAAAGAAGAATGGGAAATGAGGAAAGAAAAAGTAAAGAGAAAGGGCATTCCAAACTAATGGGAAGGGTTAAAGTCATGGAATCTTGAAAGATTCCTTGCGTCAGAAAAGTCTTGGAAATTCTGCAAATGTTCCTGTTTCAAAATCATATTTGAGCTTTAGGTCCACAGGAAACAATAATGAGCCTATAGATAATGGACAGACTCATCGCTGGACACACTTGTCTGTGTAAAAATATGTATATGCTTGTTTCTTGGTTAATATTTATTTTTAAACGTATTGTCACCTAATATCTCTTTGGGACATAAATATGAAAATACAGGGCCTCTCTGTTGGGGTTTATTTCCTTAGCAGTGGAGGCTAATGCAGAATCTGGCTTCACCCTTCACATCCTATTGTCTTCCTAGCAGTTTGAGATAGAGAATAGAGGATGGGCTTTGGAGGACAAGTGCCACTCTGCCACTTTCTGTGTGATCTTTGACAAGTTAATTTCTTTGAGTCTCAGTTTTCTTATCTATGAAATGAAATTGATGATGGTGTTTATTTCATTCATTTGTTGTCAAAGTTAAATAAGAATTGAAACATTGCAAGTGCCCCGTGGAAGTGACTTGTGGTAGTGGTAACAATGAAACTGACAACAGTGTTGATAAAGAAGAGGAGATGGTGTTCTAGAGATAGGAAACTGATACTGAAAACAGCGATTTAACATTAAATAAAAACACTTTAAGAACTATATAAATTTGTTTGTGTGTATATATATGTATGACTGTAGGCAAAAATATTTTCATCTACAGATATATGCTTGTGAGCAAATTGATGATGTATTTTATTTATTATCATTATTATTTTTGGGGACAGAGTCTCGCTCTGTCACCCTGTCTCTAGTGCAGTGGTGTCGTCATAGCTCACCGCAACCTCAGACTCATAGACTGAAGCGATCTTCCTGCCTCAGCCTGCTGAGTATCCAGGACTATAGGCGCGTGCTACCAGGTCCAGCTAAGTTTTCTATTTTTTTGTAGAGATGGGGTCTCGCTCTTGTTCAGGCTGGTCTTGAACTTCTGACCTCAAACGATCCTTCTGCCTTGGCCTCCCAGAGTGCTAGGATTACAGGTGTGAGCCACCGCGCCCGGCTATGATGAAGTATTTTAAACAGCTGCAATTTAATTTGCATACATATAGGTTTATAATCACATATAACGTATATAAACATCTAGTATTCATGAATATACCTAATTCCTGGAAATGTATTGTTTGGAAAATATTGATGTTGGTATCTATCTGTCTATGTATCTGTGTGTGAGTGTAGGAAATTAGTGAACTCACATTGTGCAAAATGAAAATGATGATGAATATAGGGCATTTCTATTGCTCACAAATGAGATGGAAAAAAGCCTTGTTCTTCCAGATGAGCTATCACTCTTTATTTACTTAATATATATTTTGTATGAATGTATTTAACTGTTAAACTTGATCTAAAACAAGGAAAAAGTGACAATTAAATAATGCATCATCAGGCTACCCAAAAGAAGTACAAATACTATTATCCAAAATACATATCCGTTTGTCCTAATTATTTCTATGAAGATATATGACTTAGAGGTCAGTTTTAGATGTTTATTTGGCAGTGTGCCAAGTGTCATCGAAGCATCATTCTATCTTTTAAAAAGTGACTTTAAAGGAGGGGAATATATTATTTTAATCACAGTCCTATGGAGTGTTTAACGGCACTGCACAGTGATAGCATCAAAGCTTGTGAGATCCTGACTGTATGAACAACAAGTTCTCAAGTATTTGTAACATCTCTGGGCTCTGAGGATCAGTCTGGTGCTGTCCATGTTAGGGTCTCTGCTTTGACCATAATAAACCACTTATGAAAATCCTGAGTCTCAAAGACTCTCGCTGTACTGAATGTATCTAAAGCCTTTGCAGGCACTGGCTAACTTTAGGAGAAATATTTGAAGCCAACCTGAACCATCTCTAGCTCAGTCCAAGCCTCTGGGCCGCATAACTAATCTATTGGCTACACTTAGACCTTTTCTGTAGAATCAAACCTTGTTTGGATCTGTCATTGATAACAGGGTTCAGACAAGGCAATGCTTTGGAAAGTAAAAGATAATTTACAATGTTACTGTGAGAATACCCGCGGTGGTAGCACTGACTTGAAGTTGCCATGCCTGGGCTCCAGTTTATCCTTGACCACAGGAACCGTCTTGGTTGTTGCGTTGTTTCTTTTCTTTTTTTTTTTTTAAGAGACAAGATCTCACTCTGTCGCCCAGGCTAGAGTGCAGTAGCATGATCATAGTTCACTATAACCTCAAACACTAGAGCTCAAGTGATCTCCTGCCTCTGCTTCTCAAGTAGCTGGGACTACAGGTGTGCACCACTATGCCCAGCTAATTTTTTTATATTTTTTAGAAACAGGGTCTCACTATGTTGCCAGACTGGCCTCAAGCAATCCTCCTGCCTCGGCCTCCCAAAGTGCTAGGTGTGAGCCACCATGACTGGCTGCATTGCGTTTCTGATAGGACAAAGAGAAGGCCACATCTCTGCAGTATCAGAGTTATCACAGCACATCATCATTGCTTTTAGCATTTTTTTATTCCAAACCATACAATTGATATCTAAAATATAGACAGATTTTTGGCAAATGGAATAACACAAATGCCAATGAAAGGAAGTGACGTCCATTTGTCTGGGTAGTTTTTATGACCTCAAATTTTATGGATGGGAATTTCTGCTTTAGAATCATCTGAGGATCCTCTCCTAGTATGCCCACGTCCTTCCTTGATTCGCTGGATACACAGCTACAGACATGGATTTTGTCTACACCTGGTTGCTCACGGGATCCCAGGATTTAGCTTCCTGCAACCAGACTCTCTCTCATCATTGCTCTTTTAGGTAGGTTCATGCTGGAGCTACCTGCCAGAGCAATGTCCTGCCCTGAGCATAATCCGCTCAGCTAAGGAAAGCATGTGTGACTTTCTTAAGAGCATGGGTGTAAATCCAGCTAGAGATGCTCTCAAAATGCTTCAGAATCTTAAAACAGGAGGGGGACCCAGAGATTAGATTCAGACCACAACAAAGGACAGCGCACTAAGGAATGTTCTCTGTGCTTTATGGCAGTGGATCTCAGGCTGGAGTGGGCATCAAAATCACATGGAGGGCTTATTACACGCCGTCTGGGTCCCACACCCAGAGTTTCGGATTCAGTCGGTCTGGGGTGGGGCTGAGAATTTGCATTTCTCACAGTTTCTTTGCCGATGCTAATGCCGCTAGTCCTCATTTTGAGAGACAGTGTTCTACTGTTTCTTTCTTTCTGTGTAAGCTTGACCTCCAGTTTAGGATGGGGTTACATTGTGATGGCCAATACATGTGGTGGAAACCCCTGTGGATTTCCTACAGTGAATTAGGCCCAGGCCAGCTGGTAGTTACTCTGCATGACCACTAACCTCATGCATGGGAGTAAAGTGGAATGTTAACTACCTACCTGTTCCTGAGGTTGCATCTCATTTCAGGTTAGATCATCTAGTTCAGTGGCTTCCAAAAGCCAGTTAAAGAACCAGTGCTAGGCTGACTGTATAAGTAAACCCAAGGAACTTGTTAATAGTACAAATTTCTGGTCCCTGGCATAGATATTTTGATCCAGTAAGTCTGGAATGAGACCTAGGGACCTATGTTTTTATTTAATCCACTGCAAATTTATCCATCTATAGGTCTTGAGTATTTCTTTCCATGGTCACACAAAATATGTTGCACTCATGCACATCTATTTTGAGTATCTCTGTTCAAAACTTAGACTATGCCCTTGGTCAAGGGATCAGCAATTCTTTTTTTTTTTCTTTTTTGAGACAGAGTCTCACTCAGTTGCCCTGGGTAGAGTGCAGTGGCTTCGGCCTAGCTCACAGCAACCTCAAACTCCTGGGCTCAAGCAATCCTCCTGCCGCAGTCTCTCAGGTAGCTGGGACTACAGGTATAGGTAATGACGCCTGGCTAGTTTTTCTATTTTTAGCAGAGTCAGGCATCTCACGCTTGCTCAGGCTGGTCTCGAACTCCTGAGCTCAAGCAATCCTCCTGCCTCGGCCTCTCAGAGTGCTAGGATTACAGGCATCAGCCACCGTGCTCTGCCCAGTATTGCTTTATTTAGCTTTTCATCCTCAAAGATGGCAATGCTGGTGGAATGACCTTTGGTTCAGCTCCTCAAAAAAGCCGTATGGGTACTGAGCTCTTCAAAGAAACACTGTTCCTGGCATGTTTGAAAGCAACTGTGTGCACCCAGGAAACCCACCCAGCTGCTCCAGAGGAACAGGCCTTCCCCCTTTAGGGACTATAATAAGTGCAGTTGCCCCAGTGTGGGGATAGTCAAAAAGAGGGGAAGGCCCTTGAAGAAGCTCATTGTTAAGTGCATTCACTCACCCAACAACCACTGGGCATCTGCTCGGGGTCAGACATGGAGGTACGCTCTCAGGATCAAACAAGAAACAGTTACAGCCCTCAAGGATTCCACAGTTTTGAATCCTAACTGCAGATGCTGAGACACTCATTATTATCTCCCCTACCTTTTTTGGCACATGCATTTGTGCTGATATACACACCCTTTTCAGCACATACGCTCATTTGACACATGTGCTAAGGATTGCCAACTATCTTCCATACACACACACAGCCTTAATAAAAAATGACCCCTTTGAATTACTCTTACATGATCTGGCAGTTCACACAGTTGCTTTTTAAAAATGTCTTTTTTTTTTTTCTTTTTCTTTTAAAGACAGGGCTCTGCATGTCTGGAGTGCAGTGGCTCCATCATAGCTCACTACAACCTCAAACTCAAACACCTGGGCTCAGACAATCCTCCTACCTCAGCCTCCCAAGTAGCTGGGACTACAGGCATGTGCCACCATTCCTGGCTAATTTTTTTATGTTTTGTAGAGATGGGGTCTTGCTATGTTTGTTAGGCTGGTCTTGAACTCCTGGCCTCAAATAATCCTCCCACCTTGGCTTCCCAAAGTGGTGGGATTATAGCCGTGAGCCCCTGCACTCAGCCTCGAAAATGTTCTTTATGCTGTTGTTTGTCCTCTATGCTGGAGTTGGTCCACAGTCCATTGGACAAAAAAGGAATCGTATTTATTGTTGTATTTGGGAAAGGAAAATTCCTCTCTTTGTAGAGGTATAAATAGTAATATTAATTTTAAAGTCTTATGTCCAATATCTAGTTATTTAATACAAAACTAGACACATTTTTATTTATAACTATTTTTTTACACTGGACCTAAATTCAAATATTTTATAACACTTATATAAAGTGGACTGCTTCATATTAAAATTCATGTAATATTCCTGTCTTCTCTAGTTTAAGTCAGTCATCAAAGGATGCACAATCTAGCTATATTTTTTCTCAGCTAAATATAGTGAATCATGTAGTTTGAAGGTGTTACCAGCCTTCTTTGCTTTTAAAGCAAGAAAAAATGTGCTGTAGAAATGCTTTCTCTCATTTTTAAGGTCATCGATTGGGTTAAAAAGGCAAATGGCTTTTTTCGTTGAACTGTCTTCAATTAAGCCATTAACCTTTAAAATAAGTATATTCGAAAATCTATCAAAAAAAGCTAAATGAGATTTTAACAAAATCCTGACAATTTCAGCTTAAACATATACACAGAAACCATATGTGCTTAGGAAGAAATATATACACACAGGCATTGTTTACAGAGTGTGTTTTTATATTTGGAAGACATTGAAGGAAGAGTTATTCCATACATACATTATCTGAAATGTACATTCAGATAGCCCACATAGATTTCACGTTAAGAGACAAAGATATCTTTATCCGTGGTAGCTAGACAGACAGACTGACGGACTTCAAACTTGCACTTGCAGTGTGGATTTTTTTTTTTTTTTCCTCATCTCCGGGTACTGCTTTTCAAAATCGCCTCAGGCTACAGAACAGCACCTCAGATCCCCAAGGCCCACTGCCTGGCTCCTAATAGCCAGTCTCCATCTGTGTCACATGAACAGCTGATGAGATCGCTCCAGTGTCTGTATTTTGGAGAGCACATCCACCCAGGTTAAAATGCTAGGGTTGCCAAGGAGCAGTCAGAAGCCATTAGTGTGGGTGAGAATTTGCCTTGCAGCAGTTCCTTGGCATGGTGGAAAGCGTGTGCACGTGTCCTCGCGAGAGCTTGGGGGTGTCTGTATGTGTCTCCTTGTGCAGACGACCCCCTGGTGTACATGGGTGTGCAGGGAGGGTAGAGAGATGAAGACTAGACTTCATATATCCAGTATTCAAAAAGTCAAATGCCTTTTGTTTCCCCGTACATTGATTCGTTCTTTGACTATTTGGGGCCTTTTTTTTTTTTTTTATCATAACAGAAGGCAAAGAAAAAGAGAACAGCAACTTCGGGGTCATGCTCTAGTGTTTGGGCAGATGGAAGGGAGCTGCTTTGCCTTGGGGCAGGGTGGTTGTAATGAAGTGGCCTGTCAGTCTGTAAATAGTGAGGGTCATCTCTTCCATGTGATGGAGGGTATCGCATTGCAGTGAAAATGGAAATGTCAATAAAATTAATCTGCCAGCTCCTTTGCTGTGGCTTTTCTGCTTCTCTGGTCAAAAAAGGTTGAGGGTTTTTTCGGCAAGAAAGAAAAAGAACAGGTACAGGGGAGCCCACAGAGCAGACCTAGAAGTGAGAATTCTAGCGGCCCAGGTGGGCAGGGTGTCTATGTCACAGCACAGTCCGAAAGGAGGGAGCTGGTCTGGGAGTGGGCTGGTGGATCTATGGCATTCCTCAGGAAGCTACAGAGCGTCCAGCTCAGGCTACATTGAGCACAGAGTTTATTGTTTTAGGCTTTCTTGGACAAGGTTTTTACTTAGCATGGGATTTATGGCATTTACTGTTAATGAATGTCTATTCTTAAATTACAAAAACCCCCATCTCAGCGCAATTCCCAGATGTCCTTCCAGGACCCCGGCTTCTTAAACACCAGCAGGGAGCATAAACTCTCCACTTCTCTGTTTTCCCCTTTCGTGTGGCTCCAGGCTAATGATGTGCAAGGAAAACACAGCCATCTATAAAGCCCCAGTGCTGTCCCCGTATTCTTCATTTATTTTGCATTTGATTATGCCACAAGTCGGATCTTGTTTCTTTCCTTTTTTTAAAGTTATTAGTTCAAATATTAATGTAGGGATATGGCATATATTGCTGCTCTTGATTGATGCCTTCCCAAAAACAGGAAGACGTGCTCGTATGAATTTTAAGAAAGTAGGGGTCCTGCAATGCCTTGCCAGAAGAGTTTTTCAGATACATAATTTAGATGCCCTCCAGGCAGGCTTTCAAGGCATTTTTGCCGGAGGGCAAGAAAAAATAACTATGACTGTTAAAAGTAAATGATTTTTGCTAATGCACAATTAATGCCAGAGAAAAGCACAGAAGAGAAAGATGTTGATAGAAACTTCTGATTAAGTGAGCACCCTACCTTGATGTGTATCTTTTTTTTCCCCCATGATAATGATCAGTAGTGCAGAGAGCTAAAAGTTTTCATGTCATGCAGATGCCGAGTGCAGGGTCACATGAGGAGTGTGCGAATGTGCGTGCATAGGAGGTGACAGCTCTAGGAGGGGCTGAGCAGGCAGTGCGTTATGTGCAATGAACAGTGACACAGTCACTGTCACCTATGCAGGCAGCCTAGAATATATAGACTACAGAACATTTAACTTGATTACCCTGCAGTATGTGTTCACGATGGGCATGGGGATGCATTTCCACTGAATGCGTTTTCTGATGGCGGTTTTCCCACATTGGATTCCATAATTGACAAGGAGCTACTGCGCTGTGTCAAGTGCACAATTATAATTGAATTAATGATATGGGCAAGTGTGAGACACACAGAATTAACATTTGAAGAGGCCTGGTTTAATTTTGTCTTTTACATATTTGTGTCTCCAATTATACTTTAATGAAAGAGAATATACCCGCTTAATGGATTTCTTTCAACAAGCTTAACTGAGCTCATCATTAGCTGCACATTGTTGTTGGCACCCTTGCTATGTTTCCTCTAATGCATTTTTATTTCTTTCTACTAGGGGATGGTTTAGACAACAGTGTAGCTTCACCTGGTACAGGTGACGATGATGATCCGGACAAGGACAAAAAACGCCAGAAGAAAAGAGGCATTTTCCCCAAAGTAGCAACAAATATCATGAGAGCTTGGCTCTTCCAGCATCTCACAGTAAGTCAAGATGAAAGAGAAAAAAAAGTTTTTGTTGTTTTGCCGAGTTCTCCTAGCAAGTTATATGGTGTCATACAGATTTTTTTTTTTAAATTAAGTGTCTGTTTTCTCTTTCTAAAGATCTGATGACTAACAAAGCAGTTAACATTTTATCAACTATTACCATTCAAAAAGCACCCTTCATAAAGTAGCAGATTTTTGTTTTAAGAGGCCAGTAATGGACTTTATTCAATATGATCTAGGACCCTAAGCAGTATATATAAGTAAATTTGTTATTTATACTAAAAGGTATGAGAGTAACTTCAGATAATGCAACTACAACCAAGGGAAATGGCTGTAAGGAGCTCACGCATCCTTACACATTGCTGATTACACTATTAAGGAAAGCTGTTTCCTCTAGGAGGCAAAAAAAAGCACCTTGCCACGTACACGCCCAAGCTCACAGTATCAGGTGCATCTTTAATCGCTGGAGCAGTTTACAGACGTGTCATGTATTTATATGGGAAATGCAGAAGGATTACAGGTGCTATAATGCCTTTGTTTGTAAGGTGGACATTAAAGATTCTTTTTTAGCTGTTCATTATCTTACAAGCTAACCCTATTCACTTCTGGGAAAGGTTTAACCATTGCAACATTTTTTAAAGTAACAATTTATCTTTATCCTCCCGTTTGCAATTGGTTTTATGTGTCAAATACCTACTGTTGACTGTAAGACTCTCATGACAAAAAGAAATACAATATATTTTTACAGAGGAACTAGGCATGCTTATATTTTACTATTCATTGGCAAATTCTCGGAAAATGGTAAAAATTTCAGAGGGCATTTCTTGCTATAATATTGTTTTCAGGACATTCTATTTAGGCTAATACTTAAAAATAGAATAGCACGTTGAAAGTTGAAGGACTTCTTTGATTATCCAACTTGTGTGTTGCCATGCCGAATGACATTAGTTACAGTGTCATGGGTCCAGGACAAGGTTCCACTTTTATTTATGGTGGTGGTTGCTGATCTGCTCTGCTCACAGAGCTGCAAAGGGCAAGGGGTGGAGCGGTGGTGGGGAGGGAGAAGTGATAGATTCACATTCCTAAATCGGCCATTTCGATGTAAGGACATCAGTAGCAAACTAAGGTGTATCGATCTGGCCTGTGGTGTCAGGATTAGCTGGGAGAACCAACGAGGCTGCCGTGGTGGTGGTTATTCTTGCCTTGCAGCTATGGCCATTTCAAAGGTCAGGGCCCTGCACTGACTCGGCTCAGAGGAATTAGACAGAACATGCGGTCTCTGGGCTGATTACTTAACCAAAGACAAAATAATGAGTCCTAAGCAAATACTGACTAATTGAAAGGGCTGTAAATCCATTACATATTGGTCAGGGATAATCAGGAGTATTTAATCACTTTTATCTATTCAAGAGCACTGAAGCTGCAACAGCAAAGCCCTGAACCTTGCCATGTGGTCATTATTCTCATCATTATCAAAATTACTTCACAGCTGTTCTTTGCTACATCACCTCAGCTGGAGATTTACTAACCTGTAAAATGTTTTTAATTTGGAAGTCGAGTGAGTGTGAGGGGAGGAGTTTCTCGTTTTTAACCGCAGGTTTGTTTGGTTAGAGTAGCAACTAAGAAAGGCAGGGTAGCCGCGGATGGCAGGCAAGCTGCTTTCTCCTGACCAGCTCACCTGTTCGGTCTCCTCCCTCCGTCCACCTTTCTTGGTCGAAAATAAAGACTTCGACAGTTACTTTCTAAGCAGACACCTACATGGGTTTTCAGCCTCCCTGTCATCAAAACCAGTGTTATAGAACAATGGAACCTCTAGAGAATTTGGCTGCTCTGTTTACGGATGAGGAAACTGAGACCCAGAAAGGGAAGCAGCGAGCTGAGAAGAAGCTGAGAGCAAGTCCCCAACTCTGGGCTTTTCCCACGCTAGGATGACTTTGCCAAAATGATTATCACCTTTGAGAGCTGCATAGAAATCTCATGATCTCTGCCATCAGTACACTCATAGGGTCAAAGAGCGGAGAGATATGGAGTAGCCAAGTGCAATTTTCTTTACTTATTTTTAAAGCTCTCTGCTACCCCAACCTTTCCGCATAGAGAAGACTGTCCACCCGTGTTCCGTGAGTAGAATCTCATGTGGAAGTGTCAGGAGCGGTTGATGCCTGTCTCCCACCTCCCTGTCCAGGACTGTGCCCCCTGCGTGCCTGGCTGAGATTTGTGGGTGGCCAGTGATTCCTGGGGACTTCTTGTAGCTCTACTATGCCACAAACCCACTGTGAGAGCGTATCCCCACTCCAAAATGCTTTCATCTAGTTAAATGTATGCAAGTCTTTGTGCAGAATTCTCTGTCCAACTAAAAATTTTAATGAATACCTCTCCTTCAGATGAAGAGAGAGAACTCAAATAGCCTGAGCTGGGGGAGTTGGGAAGTGTGCATTTCTAGTTCAGTTTTCTTCTGTACTGGCTGAACCTCGGTTAAGTCCGTTAAGTTCCCTAGACCCTCCTTTTCCTCGTTTTTCCATGGAGAGGGACACATTGCAGGATGGATAGGCTCCCTTCTCGTGCCTCTTTCTTTACTTCCTCCCACCGGCTTTGTCTCCCATCTTTCTCTTTTGCTCCCTGCCTTTTCTGCACCTCTCTGGTATCTTACAGAAATTCTCCTCAGCTTTCTGTTTGCAAATGTTTTACCTCTTCATCCACACTCATCCCCACTGCAGAGAAGAGGTTCAGTAACTTTGATGAGGATGGTCCTGTAAAACTTTTACTTTCCAGTCTTTAATGAGCTGAAAGATTTACTCAGCAGTAATTCTGAGCTCAGAAACCAAGAATAGAGACCCCTAACTAGCGACATGTTAATTTAGATCTTCTTTTCTTACATGCACTAACAGGCATGAGGAAGTCCTTGGAATTAGAGATTCCCTAGTATATTTTTCTGTCATTTAATTAATTTCAACTTTCAAAGTGAAATGTTGGCTCTAGCTCACTGAAAATAGATGTAGTCTAAATTATTATTTCATGTAAATTTCTTTACAAGTGCATGATTCAATGTGCATTCCTCCATTATTAGTCTCTTTAACATTATTTCAAACTGGTTTGTTCCCTTTTGTGCAGTCTGACCTGTTCTTGTATTACAATAATCCCCGATGTACCCTTTTTTCTTTCTTTTTTAAAAAAGAAGCTAATTGAATTATCTCATTATTTTAATTTGTTAAGCAAATGTATTTTGCATCTCAGGATGTGTTCTTAAAGAAGGGGGCTGCTAAGGCTTTGCCCCCTGAATGGGCCATTGGCCCATTTTGACATTCATGCATTCATTAACTAGCAGAACATAAAAGAACTCTGGTTGTATTTTTTTTTTCCAAACACCCAACCAGCATGGAACAACTTTTCCCAATAAGCCACAGGGGTCTCTCTACATATGTTCTCAACTGCAAGCTATTGTCACCTATTCTGAATACCTCAAAAGGCCCAGAGGGGAAAAAAACCCACCTCAACAAAGGCCAACTGTAGCAATTGTTAAGTCTTAGTCTCAATATGACAAAAATCATTCACCTTCAGTTTTCTTGGAAGAACAAGTTCCACTACAACTGTTACAGTTAAAACAATCTCTCAAATTCCTATGCACCACCAACTTTAGGGGCAAAGGTAACAAACTTGCAGCTAATTGATTATATTGAGGAAAATATTTAAATCCAAAGTGATATTTAAAAAACCAAGTTATTTGACGAATTGAAGAGTTTCCATATTCAGAGTTAAGCATTTTCAATTTGCTTGATCTGAGGCTAAATAATTACTTTCTAGTTTCTAACTACCGATTTTCAAAATTTTCTTTAGAAAAATCGCCTCTAAAAAACTCACAATAATTTTAAAAAAATAAATCGCCCTTTTTTTTTTTTAGAGACTCGACTAGCGAAAGCATCTTATATACCACTACCCTCTTCCATTGGCTTGTGGCTGTGCCTGGCTTCTCAGCCTAAGAAATCTAGTGAAGATTGAAGAAAGGCTCTGTTAGAAATGTATATGCTTTTGCTGGAAAGTACCCAGTGGCAAAAATAAAAAACTTAGGGAAATCCTAGGGAAGTATATGCCTTTTGCTAACACATGGAGATTACGATATCATAAAAGTAAGCCTGCCATTACAACTGTTTTTATTTGACTTCAAAGATAGTTAAAGAAAGAAACAGCAAGAAATAATGCCCAGGCTCACGGTTTATTCATAACCATGAAAAACTCCTTCACGCCAAGAAGCCCTTAGTGTGCTCGATTAGGCTCTCAGGCACCTCCACTTGCCACCTTCAAGAGCTCCCCTGGTTGTGCTGCAAAGAATGTATTTGATCATGGAATAAAAACAGGAAGTGCTCACACACAAAGGCGTCACTTGGTCATACCAGTTTCTGACTAAAGGTCTTCTTATTTGAAAACATAGGGATGAAGCTCACACTTAGGAGATGTGGGACTTCTTTAAAAAATATGTATAAAGAATCAGAAGCAAATTTCATTTAGAAGTGATATAATGTCATGTAGGTTTATTGGAACTCAGTTCTAAAATCTGTACCCTTTGTTCCTGGCAAAAGGCTTTGCCCCTCTCTATATATACTCTGGGGAGGGATGAAGCCTGCCTCTCAGGTGTTTACTCATTTCACTGCTTGCATATTGGAATCTGTTTTATGGAATTTTTGTAAAGGTCTGGGTTTGATAATAAAGATGTGTTTTAAAGTATATTGTTCTACGGAGACATTGCACCCAAGTTATGAATAGATACAGTTCCATGTTACATTAAAGAAACATGGATCTCTTCTCCAGGGAGTTCATCAGGACCACAGGACAGTAAACTTAGTCATCTTAAATTGGTTACTGTGATGTGTATGTGTACATGCACACGCTTCCACACAGGAGAGGGAGGGAGGGAGTGAGAGGGAGGGAGAAAGGGAGACAGAGACAGAGAGATACTTAGACTATTTTACCTTTTTAACTAGTTCTCTTCCTCTTGTGAAGATGCAGATGGCTTCCTTTCTTACATGAGGCAGTGCAGTGTGGAGGTTAAGAGCACAGAGCCTGGAATCTGCAACACAGTAGATTTTTGATCTTGAGCCATTACCCGCTCTAAGCCTCATTTTCCATATCTGTTTAATGAGGATAATTCTAGACCCACCTAGTATGGTTATTGTAAAGATTAAATGAAATATTGCAAACCGGGCCGGACGCTGTGGCTCACACCTGTAATCCTAGCTCTCTGGGAGGCCGAGGTGGGCGGATTGTTTGAGCTCAGGAATTCGAGACCATCCTGAGCAAGAGCGAGACCCTGTCTCTACTGAAAATAGAAAGAAATTAATTGGACAACTAAAAATATATAGAAAAAAAAAAACTAGCCGAGCATGGTGGCGCATGCCTGTAGTCCCAGCTACTGGGGAGGCTGAGGCAGAAGGATCGCTTGAGCGCAGGAGTTTGAGGTTGCTGTGAGCTAGGATGACACCACGGCACTCTAGCCCGAGCAACACAGTGAGACTCTGTCTCAAAAAAAAAAAAAAAAATATTGCAAACCACTCAGCCCCATGCCTGGCTCTTATAGTAAGTACATAATATAAAGTCACTATAATTTTTATTTGAATCTAGTTAAATGGCTAGCAGGAGGCTTTGACCAATGGACCCGGGCATCTAAAGTTACCACATTCATTCTGGGATTGTGTGAGATAGGAAGACCGGATTTTGCCAAATAAATCCAAATACCTCTCATAGCAGAGAACATGGCTCAAACCCCACCTTCTAAAAGCCATGTAAACATTCAGTGGCTGCTCATTGATGCTAGGCGACAGCATCAGAGAGTCCTGGTGCCAATGAAAGCTAGAGCATCCTGGTGAGCTTGCCGGGATGGGGTTGGAGTTGGAGGAGAAACTGGTTAGGGAATAGTTTAGAATGCTTCAGCTGGGCCTAATTTTGGAAGAGAATGATCCCTTTTCACCATATGGGTTCCAGTATGTGAACAGAATCTAGAATTGCCTGCTTCCTCAGAGTGTGAGGGTCTAGGGTCTCTGTGAGACAGCTTGGTATGATTTTTTTTTTAAAGGGGTCACCAAATGTGAAATTTGAAGACTTGGGTTTGAACTCTGTGATCTTGGGTAAGTTATTCAACCTCTCTGAACCTAGTTCTTACCTTCGAAATGAAAATGGTAAATATAGCACCCTACTTAGGTTGATTTGCTGTGTGGTTCAAATAATGCACTCAATGTGTAAACTATAATGTGCTGCACAAATGTCAAGTATTTTTGTCTTTTCATTGTGTACTTGGGAATCCAACTGCTTGAGGCCTCCAGTGTCTTAGGGAATCCCCAAGGATTAGAGATAGAGTGCTGCCCACCTTGTTCATCTCTACCCCGATTTCTCCACTTGTCCACTTCCACAAGTGTATCCATGGAGACACTGTGGTAATTTCTATTATTAGACATCTTTTTAAAGACCTTGAATGGTTAATCGAATCAGTATTTCATGGACATTAGTTATTTCTATTTGGAAATTAGTGCCTTCACGATTCTGAGACTCGTCTACTTAATCCTAATAGCTATGGGCCAAATTAATACCAAATATGAAATGTTGGCCTTACTTACACAGTGAGCGATGGCCTTTCTCATATTCAGAGATGCAAATGTGCACTGAATACAAGTGGGGCTCCTGGGCTAAGAAATACTTCTGTGGAAATGCATATGCAGAGCACACAGCTGAGACACACCAGCAGGGAGAGCTTCCCGCACACGTGCAGCACAGTGAGGCCGCCCCTGGCCTTAGCCTTTGCATTGTTTTCCTGCTTGCCAGGAGAAAACATCTGTGAATTATTTGAACGGAACCTTATTCTAGAGATCGTCAGAGCTGGTGTCATCTCTGTTTAATTTCAGGAAATGATGTCACAATGCATTAAATAACAATGCTGGGTGATTTATTTTCCTGTGGACATGCTGTCCTAAGCATTCCTCTTCTCTTGCAATGTTTCCAATTAGCTGTAAGCTCGAGTGTTCTTCCTATTTCATAATGATTTTGAGGAGTGGGGGCGGGAGATTGGGGTAGAAAGAGGGGTAATTTCAGAGGTTGCCAAGGTTCAGAGCTAATGGCACATCCATCATGTCTTTATTGGGACAGGAGGGTTCTGAGCACTGGGACTATGATCACCAGTGGCAACCTACAATAGTCTTGGCTGGTTTTAAAGAACATCTAAAAAAGAAAGCCTCAAGGTTCTGATGCTAGCTGCCCAAAGAGCCACTAGATAAATTTAATAGTGACCTGCCTACTGTAGCTTCTGCCTTTATCAAAGTTTCTGTGCACTCCCTTCTTCAGTGAAGAATAGAGGACATAAGTCAATTCTGTGTGCCATCTGTCGTCGTTTTTACAATTTCTCAAATTAAAGAGACAGGCCAAAAATTTAATGTTGTGTTGAATCCTAGAAACTCCTCTAGAAGACAGAAAATTGCAACTGAATTTACTTTGTCTGTCTTGAGGAGAAAAAGATCGCATACTGCTGTGTCATAACCTTTTACTTGTAGTCCCAATTTGGTGTTTAAAATTGGATCAGGGAAGCTTCTGCATGGGAAAGACCGATGTGTTTGGAATTCAGCAGCCTTTGTTCACATGGTTCTGAATGACATGGAGGTAAAGTTGCTGGTACAGTGAAGGTGCAATGGCTTTTCATGGGGATGATGACATGTGTGGTCTCCTCTATGCAAAAACATGTCAAAGTACATCAGACAGTCCTCATCTAAAAGAGGTTCACCTGGAGATAGACTAAGAAAATTACCTCCCAGATTATGGGCTACTAAGTGAGAGACACATTTTAAAAATAAGTAAATGATAGGCGGAGCACAGAGGGAATTTAGGACAGGGAAACGACTTGATATGATACTGTAATGGTGGATACATGTCATTATACATTTGTCCAAACCTGTGAAATGTACAACACCAAGAGTGAACCCAAATGTAAACTGTGGGCTCTGGATGATAATGATGCACCAATGTAACAAATCTGACTGTAACAAATGTACCACTCTGGTGGGGGATGTTGATAACCGGCGAAGCTATGTATGTGGGGGGCAGGAAGCATATGTGAAATCTCTGTACCTTCCTCTCAATTTTGCTGTGAACTTAAACTAATCTGAAAAATAAAACCTACTTTAAAAAAAAACCAGATAATTGAGTGAGAAGATTGAAGAATGAAATGCTTATTAAATTACCATCAAAAAGAAACTAAAATAGTTATTAGCTCAAAGTTTTGCATCCCATCTCATAAAATATCACTCCGAGTATAATTGTTTAAAAATACGTTAAAGAATTCAAGGAGGTGGGGAATCGAGGACCCTTGAATAAAGGAAAATAGAAGACATGTGCATATTGAATATTCAGCTATTTAAAAACTCTAAGAATAGAGTGCCATTAAATGCTGTTTAGTGAAATCCCTGAATATTCATTCAGATCAGAGGGAACATTTCCATTTCTTCATTCCACATGACCACGGTTTGCAAGTGTGTTCTGTGGCGAAGCGGAGTTACTGGGAATTAAGGGCTTAGTTGACTGGGTGATGAGGACACTGACTGTCCCTCAGATTGGCCGCAGCATAGGGTCATAAAGTGACCTTACCGTTCAGGACTAATTTTGATTTTAGAGAGTATTACTGCACAGATTTCAGCGGACTCCTGGAAATGTCCTGTCTTCTCTGAGCTGTAGTCTGTTTTTGCAATTTGGAACAGATTATGAAGTGTAAAGATGATATCCAGCCCCATTTCTCCTGTTAAGAAATAGTGACTTGGGCAGGAAGCATTAGGTTGGTTGAATGGAATTTGCCTTATTACATTTGTGTGCTGCGTGCCACTTTCTAAATTGATTGGCAGCAGTTGTTTACAGTATGCAAAGTAATCACTGGCACCCTTTAAAGGTGTATTATCCTCTTAAAACATAATAGTAATGCCATTTTCATGCTTTTACATTTGCTATTCATATTCTGAACTGCCAAGTCCCAAATCTGCCAGAACTAATTTAAGTTGTTTTTATCTAATAGTGGATATGTTGTCAAGTCACAATATAATGGCAGATAATTTTTCTTAAACTATAGTTTTACTTCTTGGTTATAATAGATAACGTGAATATTTGTTGAATCTGACTTGATTGTCCACACACACAAAAATTACAACTCAAAAGATATTATCGTGGGATTCTGAGATGACAGGAAATGAAGAGACTATCATCTAGTTATGCTGAGCATTATAGAAAATTAACAGGGGCCACTAATAGCCCACTTCCTACTCTCCCCAGCAAAAATTTACTCATATCTTATTTGCTTAACATAGCCAGATAATGAAGATCAACCCTTGTTAATCCCTGCACCAAATCTTACTGCTACTCTTAATTTAAATACCTCGGTTATCACATTATAATGTAACAGTTTAGTTTCGTTTTTTTTTTTCCTTCTTGCATCTTTCCCCTACAATCACAAATATTCCAGAATTAATTTTGGCTGGGAAATATCTGGCAATTCCATGACTAATAATTTAGAAAAAGATACTCCCATGACTCAGGTCATACTACAAATGAAAAATGGCTTTTTTCTTACCCAAAATACATGGTGTGACCCCATCATATGCTGACAATAAACAACCCAAGTGTACTGGGGCAGTGCTACACTAGTCTTTTAGAAAGAAAAAGGCTTTTATCAATAGAAGAGATGAATGCTGGATTATTCCCTGTAGGTTTGGAGACACGTTGGAAGTCTCTATAAAAGCAGTCTTATTTTTTTCCCCATGGTGAGAAGTTATAGGTTCCATTTCAGTGTTTCAAGATACCTGCAGGCAGCTCATGAGTTGTCACACTTGTTTTAAGCCCTGCCTCATGGTGGATTATTTTTTTTAAGTGGTAAGAGAGCATGGGAATATGGAGTCATTATTAGTCAATTAGTCCACAATTAGTCTCGGTTTTGTGTTAATTTCTGGGAAACCAGAAGTTTAGACTTATGTGGCAAAATCTCACTGATTACTTGATGTCACTTTGATAAAGACCCCTTTTATAGCTTAATCCTGAAGCTTTTATGTTTTCTGGTGAACCACTTAAGTGATAATCAAATACGGCCATGTGGAAAGGCATCAGTTTTTAACATGACCTTTGTTGCAAGTCTGGCAACCCTTTAAAAATAGTTCGAATTTTCTTTTTTTTTTTTTTTACATAGTAAGTTTGAAGAAAGAAGTGCTTTAATGCCATTTGATACTTACATATCATACTTACATATCTTTTGTCAAATACTCTCATGCTTATTTGAAATGTATATATTAACATAATCAGTTAAATAAAAAGGAGTGAGCTTCAATTCTCATGAATCTATGGCTGGACCCTTTTGGAATGGACAATGAAAATGTTTGTAATTCATTTAAAAAAAAATGAATGATTTTCCAACCTTTAGATAGTGAGGACAATCTGTTAACCCTTTGTGTTTATAAAAACAAACAGACATTTCAGGACACAGTGAAAGAAATCCCTGCTGTTTATGAGGTTATATATACCAGAGTTAGCAGAATTAGGACCAAATTGAAGATCTGACCAGGGTCCTAGTGTTAGCTTAGCCTTTTGCTTGCTGGGTTATCTTGGGTAAGTCATTTAATTTATCTGAGTGCCCATTTTCTTACCTCATTGTTTTGAGGATTAGCTAAAATTAGAAATAGCTCTCTGAATAGGGCAAAATGCCATGCAGGTATAAAATGATATCCATTAATGTTTCCACACAATTCATTGAAATAATTAATTTATTCTGTCTTAGCTCCGTGAAACCTGAACACTCTTCAAAGACAAGTGTTGTACTTGTTTCTTTTGCCCTAAATCTGGAACGGGAGTCAAATCCCACAGATAGCACAGTATGTTCAAGAAGAAGGGCAAAAAACCTTAGGGTTTAAGAGAAAGAACTAGGTGATTGCAAACTAACCTCACAATAAAGTCATTCTCGCTTGTGTCACCATAGCTTTGGAACAAGGTTTTTGGGGATTTGGGCATCTTTATTCATTGTCCACAAACTCTTCACCCTGAGAACTAACTGATCTGCCAGGCTGCCACTTGTCATCCTGGCCAAGCTCGTGGGGAAGAACCGTCTGACATCTCTAAGATGGTGATCTCACGGGACCATTCTAAAGGAGGTGGAATCCTGCGTATGCTAGATACAGAATTATCTCGTTGCAGCAAGAGGTCAATGGGCTTTTATTCCCCTCTGATGACAATTTCAATTTGGATGCTTGATGGGGCTTCCTTTGATTATACATACAGAGACGTGTAGATGTTAACAGCTCTTCAGACAGAATCCACTTTGGCTGAAGCACAGAATATGAATGGGAGAGTGGTGAGGAAATCTTCGGAAGGCATATTGAGGCTTTAGGTTTAGACCCACCAGCCAGGTATTCAGGAAGGAGAACTCTGTGGAAGCTGGAAATCGTGGCTCTATAGTTTGAGAGTCAGGGCTAATCTTTATAGAAGTGGTGTTTGAAACTGCGGCATTGCATAAAGGTTAGAAAGGGAGACAGTGCGGAGAGAGAAGGAGGTTAGAGTGTTTTCGAAGACGACATTTAAAGGGGGGAAGAGCCAAAGTAAAGAGCAGAGATGAAGACGTCAGACCAGTAGGAGCATAAACAGATCATATGAAGAGGGAAGGAGTTTCAAAGTAGAGGAAGCAGATTCTGTAGAAAGATCAAGGACAGTGATGACTCAAAATAAGCCTTTGGATCTGGCACTTGAATGTCATGGTGCACGTATGAATTTTCAGGTTGATGAGTGAGCAGGCAAAGTTGGGAGGAAACAAAGGAAGAGCAGAAGACAGTGCGGTGCATGGGGTGGCAGGGTTTCCCAGCAGAGGGTGTCAGGCGAACCGTGCATCGGGGGAGGGGAGGCGCAGGTGTGGGGGTGGAGAGCGTGACAGTGGGTAATGCACTGTTCCAGGAGAGGAAGCCAGTGAAGACGGAGGCCAACGTATGAGGGGAAAGGCACAGTGGAGATGGACACATTTTTTAAAGACAGGCAGAAAGCTGAGAAAATCAGTAAAGAGTCTGTCTAACGGAATGATTCGGAACTGTGGAGAGTGTGACGGAGAGTGAAGTAGGAAGGCACAAAGTACGGCCTGGGGGCAGACAGGGCCAGGCTGGGATGGCCTCTGTCCACACCGTTCGTCCTCGCTCAGGCCGTGCTCAGGAGCCCAGGAGCAAGAGGGATGAGAGCAGGCAGCAGGGAAAGCCTAAGCCCGGGACTGACAACAGCGGGGAGGAGGGAGGGCGTTAGAGAATTCCCGCAGTGGTGGACCGTAAGTAAAAATTCTAGTAAGATATTTTCTGGGATGGTGACAGAAAACACTATTTTACAGTGCGTCTGAGTCATGAATCAACTAAGAAAAGTCAAGACATTTTTGGAAAAGGAAAATGAGGGAAGTCTTGCACTGAGCATCAATCACTGAAATGGTATAAAGCTACAGGGTGTGGCATTGACTAACACAGTAAGCAGGGTGATTGTTTGAACAAAATCAGAATTGACAAATCAACCCAAATATATACAGAAATTTATTAATTTTAAAGGCTTCACTTCAATTCAGTTGAGGGGGAAAAAGAAAAATTCAATTAATGCCTTTTGGATAATGGTTTAACTATTTTTGAAAAAAACAATCAATAGTCTCCATCAGAGTTTTTTTGAAATAGATATGACTATTTCTCTTTCCTTTGTTTGATGAAATGCCTTCAGAGCATAAAAGCAAAGAAATTATAAAGAAGAATGATGGTAGATTAAATTAAATAAAAATAAAAATTAAGAGTTTTTGAATACCAAGAAAACATCATAAACACAGTAAAGGCAAACATGAAACTGGTAAAAATATGAGCAACATTATAAAACAGGCAAAGGATTAGTGTCCCTAAAAAATTAAGCATTGCACAAATCAATAAGGAAAAAATTGAAATGGGTAAAAAGGCAAAGATGAATAGGTCCATTCACGAAAGAAGAAATGCAAATGACCAGTAGGCATGTTTAATTTTATTAGCAAACAAATAAATTTAAAAATCTGCAACAACAAATTTTTATTTGATAGAAATTAAGAACAAATAAAATAATTATAATGTCCAGTACTGTCCAGGGTGGGAGGAAATACATACCTTAATAATGATTATAAAAGTTGGCATAATCTTTTTGGAACTTAAACTAGTAATAGGGATATAAAAAAGCTAAACGTGTTCTTATCCTTTGATCCAGTAATTCAGTTTCTAGGAGTTTATCTTGAAGAAAATAATAAAAAACATATACAAAAATTATGCAAGATTGTGTATAAAGACATTATTTATGACAATAAAAAACTTGAACATCACACATATTCCCAGCCATAGGGGACTGTAATGGAATGTCATGGATTACTATGTGATTATTAAAAATTATATTCTAAAAAATATTTTGAGATATAGGAAAATCTCTCAATGTATTGCTACATTGTGATGTGAAATAAAACAGATAAGGCAGTATATATAATTCCAATTTTTTAAAAGAAAATATATATGAATATATGCACAGAACATATGAGCGATTATCCTTGGCTAGTGAGATCTGGGTGACATTTTTACTTTTTACATTAAAAATCTTGTGTAAAATGTATAGTATAATATAGGACAATAATTTTATTTTAATGAAGAACTGTGCTGGGTATGGGGGAGAGATAAAGTGTGGTAGTGTACTGGGAATAATGGAAGCCCAAAGAGGGGTTGCAAGTCTCATGCAGATTAAGAGGTAGAACAGAGAAGCAAGAAAGCAGCATTTTAGGGTCTGTGATTGTGGAAGTGCCACATCTCTGCTTGATGAATTCCAGGGCTGGCAAAGTAGAAATGGATGATGTTGGAACATTGGAATTAAGAGAGACAAGATTTTAGAAGGGGCTTTGTCGTGCATGTACTTCAAAACTAGGGACCAGACAAGGTAGCTCACATCTATAATCCTAGCACTTTGGGAGGCTGAGGCAGGAGGATCGCTGGAGGTCAGGAGTTCGAGACCAGCCTGAGCAAGAGTGAGACCCTGTCTCTACTAAAAATAGAAAAATTAGCCAGCAGTTGTGGCACATGCTTGTAGTCCCAGCTACTTGGGAGGCTGCGACAGGAGGATCGCTTGAGCCCAAAAGTGTGAGGTTGCTGTGAGCTACAGTGATGCTACTGCGCTCTAGCCCAGGCCACAGAGTGAGATACTGTCTCAAAAACAACAAACAAACAAAAACCAAAAAAGTGCGAGCAAGTGATGGGGTGAAGAGGAATAAAGTTCTAGCACAGACAGATGTGATAGCGGGGAGAGAGTGGGAATGGCTTAGAGGGCAACATTCTTCTCGCAACAGTGGGCAGAGAGGAATGACAGCAAATGCTGTGGATGTCATGAGAAAGGTGGCTGGTCAGGGCTGAGATCAGGGAATAAGGGAAGAAAGGGAAGAGAGGACAGTCCAGCTCCTTGTCCCGTATTCCAGAGGGAAAGGTAAGGAGGAAAAACGAGCGACTTTCGTGAAAAGTGTATTAGTTAACTGGGGGCTGCCAAAACAAAATACCATAGGCTGTATAGCTTAAACAACAGAAATTTATTTTCTCACAGTTCTGGAGCCTGAAAAGTCCAAGATCAAGGTGCCAAGTAGGGCGGGTGTTGGGTGAGGGCTCCTTATGGGCTTGCAGATGGCTGCCTTCTTGCTGTCCTTTGACGATCTTTCCTCTGAGAGTGTGCGCAGGGAGAAAGAGCTCTCTCTCCCCTCTTCTTGTCAGACCACCAATCCTGTTGGATCGGGAGCCCACCCATATGACCTCTTTTAACCCTAACTACCTCCTAAAAGTTCTGTCTCCAAATAACAATCGTATTGGAGGTTCGGGTTTCAACACACGAAAATTGGGGGACACAATTCAGTTCCTAGCAGAGAGTTTTTAGGGAAACAGTAAAAATATTTTTGACAAAATTATGAACGAACACAAGTTTCAAAAAGATAAGGGTATGGAAATGATCAAAATCTGCCGTCCCCCGTCACACACAGCAGGTGAGCGTGGGGACACAGGGGCAAGTTAATTTGGGACATGGTGAGACAGAACAAAAAGTCCTGAATGCCAAGAGTAATGCCGGTAGGATCCCAGGCCTTGGCTGGACTCCGGCGGTAATAAAGCTCTCTAGAAGCCTATCGAAAATTGAAGTAGAGAACCTGAAACAGAGGTCCCCCGAATGTTTCCCCACAGCACCCGGATGGAGGCAGGAAAGAGGAGCAAAGAAGGCGTGGGTCGGACTCTTCTGTTGGCTAAAATAAGCCACAAATTGAGTTCTTATTTTGATCATGTGCGAGGTTTGTTTGATCTAGCTGTTTTTCCTTAGAGTTCGGTTTTACATATGCTTCAGCGCCCAACCAGCTTGTGTATGTTCAGGATTTTCTTCCCCCCACCCCCCTTTCTTTTCCTTCTTGGGTTTTTAGATCGGGGAGGGGAAGGATGGAGGGAAACGAGGTCAGCAGATGAGGCTCATTCCCCAGTTTGTCAGACTGTGCTCTTGACCTCTCCTCAGGACCTGTGATTAATACACACTTTGTAGAGGAGACTTGGCAAACCCCGCTCTCCGCAGGACTCGATTCATAATTCACAGCGAGCAGGAGGAGCAGGGTCTTTGTGGTGGCTCGTTTGCTCTTTGCTGCACAAAAAGCAATGCGTTCTGACCTTCGCTGTTATCTAATCAGGAAGTAGACGGTCCTGGAGTGTAGTTGAACCCTCGTAGGGCTCTCTACAACTGTAAATTATGTTCGTGCTCCCCGGATCTGGGGCACGCCGCACTTTACATTACTATTGTGTATCTTAAAATAAACAGCATCCCAAGCTGTTTATTTTGGTGTTACTGTGTATGCAATTTTAAAACAGTGGTTACTTAAACAAATGTCTCTGTTCCCACAGCACTTGAAAGCCAGTGTTTGCTCCTGTGGTTTTGGATTTTGTCACTTCTGTTTGGATTATATTTGAAATCCCCACTGTGAACAGCTGAAATGAACCTGGCAGCACCTAAGACCAGGACCTGCTGTTGGGCCCTGGCCTTCAGCATGTGCAGCTGTCTTCCTCCTTTCCCCATGCTCTCCCGACTCTCTGCAGCTCCGTCACCTGTGCACAAACCAGATATTTTGCTTTCTCTTTGGGACTCTCAATTTATCCCCATGAGTGATCTAGAGCATCATTTACTTTAAGTTCCTAGACACTGTGCAATTGAATTGAATAAGTGGTGTCGTGATAATTCTATAACAAAATACTATTTCCAAATACTCATTCATAATTGCCATTTTTGTATGGTAGATACAGTACATATTCCACTGACATTGCTTGCCCATGATGAATGAGAAGAGGGGTGGGTAGACAAAAATGGATGTAAAAACATCAAAGTGTAGGCAATGACTTGCCCTGTGACCCTCAGTACTTATTCCTTCACTGCATACAGGGGTGAAATAGAAAGGTGGAGTGTCTTGATAGCTCACGCGAGACTCATTTGTGTGCAGGTAGACTTCGGTTTGATTCATAGGAGGCCACTTACTAGCATTGTTTCTTTGGACAAGTTACTTAACATCTCTAAGTGTTCGTCTGTAAAATGGGTAGGATTGTTGGTGCGGGAGGGGAACTGGATAAAATAGAATATATAAAACAGCTCATCTCACTTGCACGAGGTTGGTACTCAATAATTACTCCCTCCCTTCTCCCTCCAACCCTCACCCCATGACATTAATTGCAGCTGTGGGTGGTCCGAGCATAGTCCCATTGGTTTGAAGCTGGAGTTAATGTAGTGTGGAACCGTCAGAGTCTGACCTGGCCTGCTGAGTGATGTTTGGGAGTCATTACCCAGAATCTGCTTAACCATTAGCCACGGGGACACAGCGCTCCAGACTTCTCCATTCCCTGGCCTGTTTTTAAGGAGAGAAGCGGAGGCTAATTTGAAGTTTGGTATTACGTGTGCCTTACTCCCTGCCATTAGTGGAGATACCAGATGATAATCATGTTTCCATCTTGAGGACATAAATCGCTTCTGTTGTACTAATATGTTATAAGGGAACTTCGTGGATTGATTTGCTTGTTAGTGAATGAATGGGTGAAAACCTGCATGGCTTCCTGGGTGTTTTAAGAAGTCTAAATTCTAGTGCTACAATTCATTGCCTTTAATACGCAGACTAAAAATTTGTCTACACAAGTAAAATTGTTTTTCTTACAACTCAGTTGTGTAAATTAGAGAAGAATTTGTTTTGCATAGGTAGTTACTATTTATATTTTCTACAAAAATCAACATACTTTGAAAAATTTGGATTATAAACCTGTTAGACTGAAATTGCATAATGTAATAAATCTAACACATTAATGAGACGATATGGGTCTTATTGGTTAGACAGTCACTTTCCCCCTTCTTCTAAAGCACATTTGCACATATGCACGCATGTGAGGTACTATGCTTTGAAGAAGTGAGAAAGCATTCCTTGAATCATGTAGATACAGCTAGATCCAGTCATTGTTTTTCATTGCTCTCTATGCTTCCACGAACATTACCATGCAAGATATTTTGAGCATGTGGATGTTTAATTCCAAATATAAAGAAAATACTTAGTATCGTAGAGTGGTTGAGCACTTGGATAAGGCTTCAATATCTCCTGTTAGCTGAGTTGCCTTGAGCAGGTTATTTAGCTTTTCTCCGGTCTCGGTTCCTTTCTTTGTAAAATGGGAATAATAATAATGCCTCCTCCCCGGGTTGTCAGGACGCACAGAGGAGAGAATGCGTGGACAAAGCATTCACCACGGCCTGTGTTAAGTACTAGGGAAGCTTGGCTTTTATGTTTATGTTGGCCCTTTAGGGGGGGAAACTATTTTTTTAATTTCTATAATGATTTCGAAGATAAAAGAAATTCAAAAATTTTTTATGTCATTGGCTCACTTCTGTCCTAAACACCCCAGAATCCCATTTCTCCAGATGGGACACAAAAGAGAGGTATGAGATAGAAGGAAGTGGGGACTAGAAAGAGGGCTTGGGCTGCAAGTAGGCGATCTCCGTTTCACTCCTCCATCCCTTGCTTCTGTGATAGCTTCCTTCATCACATGCTTTAGTCAGTGGTATTGGCCTTTTTTTTGTCTGCTTATCACCTTCCTGATAGTTCGACATAATTCGCCACCCTTTCTATAGATGTGCACTGTTTCTCCCCAGTTTCAGCCACTTCCTCGCCTTTACCAGGTTCTCCGTGGTTGGACTGCCTCTCCATTCTTCCCCACTGCTGTAACCTCCTACCTATCACTTGCACGTGGCATTCAAATGATTGTATTATTTGCCGTTAGTTTGCCTCATCAGAAACAGGTCAGAGTTTTTGTTAAGGAGACAGTGGAAGGAAATGTACTTTTTTTGCCCCAATAAAATTAGATGGCATAGTGACAACTGTGTGTTTGTTAAAAAGCAGTTAGTACAAATTAGAAATACTTCATAGCAGATGTGTTTTGTGAAAGGATATGCTAAAAAATTAAACAGAGAATACTTTCCGGTTATAATTTTAGAAAAATATTGTGCAATGAAGCAAATTTACAATTCACTTAAATCAACCTTTTTATAGAGTGTGTGCCTTCATGATAAAATTTTGACAATTCTACAGTTTGTTTCAGTGTTTCATTGAGGGGGTGGGAATCCATCTGCTAGTTATTTTGGGGGACACCATTACATCAATAAAATGGTTCCCAAGTTGTACACAGACTTCATTTTAAATTAATGTGTAGCTCTTTTAAGTATACGTGACTTAGTTAAAGGCAAAAGTTTCTATTATATGCATAATAGGAAGAATTTCTTTTTTTCTTCCTGTCAAACACAATCCCAGTGTGCTCTACTCTCCAAGAACCTTTTGGGCCCTGGGTTCTCCCAGACGTTTCTTATTCTTACTTCACCGAGACTCCTTTTTGAGCTGCTGGGGGGACTTTTTTTTCAAGTTGCTACCGTTGATACAGTTGCTATTAATCACTGTCTGCCATGTTGTGACGCAGGTTTAATAACATCCCATTGAGTGGCTTTTGCAAACTGGAAGCTTACCAACAGCATTGGCCTTTGATATTCGACTCACACCAGGAAAAAGAAAATGTAGAGTTAAAAAAAAAAAAAAAAGAAACCCTGCAAATAGAAAAAAGAACAAAAACTGGAGAAAACAGAGTGAAATCAAAAACAGATAGCTTTCTGTGTGCAGCTTAGTTTGCCATGGAAGCAGCGAAGCTATAAATCTCAGCAGTGTTGTTTGAAAACTGAACATGAGGCTGCTAAATTTATCATTCATTCTTTGTTGTTTCTGGGAGGGTAGGAGCTGGCTGATTTGGCTAACTTTGGTTTCTGGCCCCCACCCCCATCAATAACATTTCACTTTTCTCAGAATAAATCCGAAATTTGGTTTTTGCTGGATTAAAGAATACTGGGTGATTTTTACCAATCGTTGGGAAAAGCAGGGGGAAAGGAGGACTGGCTTTGAGTCATCCGTGTGTCGTGTCAGTGTGTAATTTCTTCCACTTCATGAATGTGAGGAAGGGGTGGTTTTTCTTCATTATGGAGGGAAAGGGTATACATATCTCCTGCTATATACTTTAAAAAAATTAAATTCATATGTAGAATGAAAAAGTGTAGAGAAAGAAAGTTCACTGCCGTGAGTGAATCTGGAGCCTGATGAAGCTGCAGAATTCCCTCCTTTTGTTTGCGCTAGTGCTCTGTGTTGCACGGCACGGGGGGAAAGAAAGGTAGAAAGCAAGCCTGCTACAGATGTGACTCGCTGTGAATATTCATGAGTGCCATCGCTCCTCCTTTCCTGGAGCATCCCGGATTTTCTGATCTTCCTCCTGCACAGCTCCCAGATGCTCCCTGCCACCCAGCCACACTCCCCCACCCCAAATCTGCCCTCCCTGACCAACCCTGGAACAGACTGCAGTTTATTTCGATAACAGCCTGGCATGATACAGTGATCAGTGGCCTTAGAAGTGTGTGTGTGTGTGTGTGTGTGTGTGTGTGTGTGTGTGTGTGTGAATACACTCTTGCATCAAAACAAAGGGGGAAAAAGAAAAAAAATGTAATTATCCACAGTTTTATGAATTCAACTCCCTTTAATGTTCATTATTTAAACCAGCAGCAATTACAAGTTCAAAGGGGTTTAGAGGGCCAGCAACCCGCATAATCACTGCCAAATTAAGCGGGACTCATTCGTCACAGGAGAGTACACCCTGAGCAGTGAATCATGCATGCCGTGACAGGCTCTGATTTACATAAAGCAGAAATCTGTGCCCTCTGGGGCTGCGCGTTACTTCATTTCAGTAGCCCTGTGATACGTGAGTTTGCTTTTGGTGTTAGGAAGCTGACACCGCCTCATACGTGGCATAGCATTCCACTAAATACCGACTGTGGTTACTCACCTGAGTGTATACTTGAGCTCAAGTCACATGTCGGACCATGATGTAAGTGAAATTCTCAATCTGGAAAAGAAAAGAATTTGTTTCCCTAAAGTTTCTGAGTTAAGTACTTTCGTGGTTAGAAAGACCAAGAGTTTTGGTGCAATTGCCATTGATTTCCTTTTATCTCCAACTGTTCAGGCCTGTGCTTAAAAATCTATGATGCTGATAAGGAAACAAAGCACCTTAGACCTATGACCTAAGTGCCCTAGCGCCCTAAGGCATGGAGAAGTGCCACCGAAGGCCCTTTCTCATTTGGCACTTAGAGAACTTCTGAATGTTACCTAGTGAATAGTTGAAGTAACCTGTGCTCTAAAGCTGGGCTTTATGTTACCAAACTTAAGAAGACTTCTGATTGGACGGGCCAGTAAACTTCCTTGAGCTCTGTCATCAGCCATTGAAATCTCTTGGGTCTAAACGATAAAAATTCCAGAACCGAGTTCAAATGGAAATATGTTAGGTTCGAGAGATAATGGTGCAAGACACCAAAACAATATATGTAGATGTTTATCTCTCATTCTTAGATGTTCTCTCTTGTCCTTTAGGCAAAATTCTGTCCTGTTTTGTCACTTGCTCCCTCTTTTGGGGAGAGCTTATCTGTCCATTTGTGGCTAAATTATCTTGGTATTATAATGTCATTCCCCCCTCACGGTGATTTTCTCCTCTTTTCTCACATAAAGTGCTGCATCTGCACTTTAAGACTGGAAGTTTTTGGGCTTTGAGAATTAGCTTGGCAATTTAGGAGATTATGTACACTTATAATTTTTTGCTGACTTTGAAGTGCAGATAAAAGTCTTGCGGTTTTGTCTCTTGTAACTCGGTCTATGCTACACATGTATCAAAGCAGTGGGTTTAAAAAGTTCTTTGCGGCAGATCATGGTAGTTTTTGATGCAGTGTGACAAAATGGACTCAGGGCACCCTCCGACAGGCTTCCTGGTGTTCTGCTGTTGGTAAAGTTCTACCACCACCACTCAAAGCTTCCAGAGGTTTCGCCTTGCCCTTCGGTTTCTGGATAATTTGTTTTTCCTGGGTTCTTATCTATATCCCCCTCCCCAAAATTTCTAACTAAGTGGAGATTTTGGATGCCCTCCACCCCAAGTGTTACGTTATAGGAATGTCGTCTCTACTATCACAAGTCTACTTCAAGGCAACCTATTTGTACTGGAAAGAGGAGTAAGCCAAGAATCTCAGTCCAGGTTAGTCCAGCTAAGCAACCCAGTGTTGGCAAGATGAAATGGACAAGTCATTTAACTTCTCGGAGTTTCAGTTTCCTCATCTGGAAAATGGGTATATTCATTTCTATCGTGGCTGACCCCCAAATCACTATAAGGCGTGATGGTTGTTATTTTCATTCCACTGCCAAAGCTCTGAGCTCACCAAGCTGTTTGAGTTCCTCCTAAAATCATCTTTATTCCTCTCCTCTCTTTTGCTCATCTCCGTTCCCAGCTGCAAGCTCCTTTCTCGTCTCTTCAGGCCTTGTTCTCACATTCGGGCTGAGCTTTGCTGTGAGGTGCCATCTGGCATTCTGAGCGGAAGGAACCTCCTGGACTCAATGAAATCTTCCAAGCCAATTTCCTTTCTTTCACCACCACCCTAGTATCCTAGGGAAGAAGGATCCACACTTTGATTATGTTCTCTTTTTGATCCTCTTCCTTCAGAACGATTTTTTTTTTTTTGCTTAAATAAGTTCATGTCTTTTAAAATCCAAGTGCTGTCAGGTTTTTAGGGTCACTGAGATTGAAATATGTGTTTACAGAAGGAAAAGATTGGTGGACAAATGTATGCTCTGTAATATAGCCCGGAAGTGCTTAAAAAAGGTGCATTTGAATAAAGATCATTCTAACCTTTCCTATGTCCATCTGAAAAATATAATCAGTGGTCTGTAAATCCAAATAAGACTTAAAAATAAATTACTTAAAGATATTCTAATAAAGAATATAATGTAATTGAATTTGTAGACATTAGGGCAATTTTAATCAGAAATGCCAAATAGTAGTAACTTGTGCAACGTATTGATTTACATATGTATGTAGAATGGACAGCATATAGATGCACACCCTTGCATGCATGCATGCATACAAGCAAGCAAATTGTAGTAAGGTAAAACCTATGCAAGGTAAGTGAAAGATTGTAACATTTTCTCAGTGAAATAAATTCATGGCATATTTTGGTGAGCACAGTTCACCTGTGGGGCACTTTGTAACTAGCCTATGAGTAGGATGTATGATTAGATTCTGAGGTTCAGTTAGCGATAAAAACTTAAGCGTGCTTTCTTCGCAAACAAATTATGCATCTCTCCATTCACTTCTTTCCTAGCAATCTATGGTTTCTAACATGGCCATACCATTGGGAAAGGACTGAGGAACAGGGAGATGTTTTAATGATCAAATTTCACCTTCTTTGGTCCAGCCTCTATAAAATCTTGCTGCTATATTGAGCCAAAGTACCCATCAATGTTCCGTTTATTGGACATGCTTCATATATTGTGATGAGATTATATGCATCCATAGAGGTTGTTAGGAAAAACTTAACATGCCACTGATGTGCAATGAAGGAAAGTTAATCGTGTTGATGCCACAAAACTGCATCAATGGGTAGAGCCCTCTGTCAGGAGTATTAATCTGCCTTGAATAAAAACTGCTAAACAGGCTCATAACCAATAACCTAAGGTAAAACCTGGTATTAATAAACCTATGGCAATAAATCAAACCACAACTATCTTTATTCACATAGGCATCTATAGACTGTAAAACCACGGATAGATGCTGGTCTGTAAACATAATTCTTTTTCATATTGCTCACCGAATTTAAGTCAAATACAGTAACTGAAAATGCACATGTCTCTTTGCGATCTCTATCATATTATCAGTAACGAATGCTTTCAGTAATCAAGAAAACTAATTCTTTTGGACTCTGAGTCTGTATAAATTTGTATTTTAAAAAAGAACTTTCTTTTTCTACTTGAAATGTCCGTGAATAATTCAGCTATCCTGGAAAATTTCAGCTACAGTGGAGTTATATCCAAGCTATTCCCATGTAATTCACCTGCATCTGAAAAATGGTCATTGTGGAAGGTGATAGACTGGGAAATGTGTGAGATTTGTACAACTGAATTTTGTGTGGAGACAAGAGATAACTACTTTGAAAGGTTATGTCTCTAAATTGAATAAGTTAGTTTTTACTCTGTGTGGTACAACAAATATCTCTACCCCCAAATACACTTACATATACATAATTGATATATATAAAAGATATTTATATATATTTTTTTTCTGGTATTTATATATATATATTTTCTTCTGGAGAACAGTCTATAGACTGGATGACATTTCAGATACATTCCAGTCTAATAACTCTGCTTCCCGGCCACGTCTTCATAAGGAGCAGTGGACTATTGTTGTGTTTCCTTTGCAGAATAGTGACCAAACCTAAAGCTAAGTGCAGAGGGATAGGCAAAGGAGACATAGTAAGAATGATGGTGTTTGTAAACTTGGGCCAGGTTTATCGTATGCTCCCTAAATCATTTTGGGTGCAATTAATACTGTGAATTAGGCATTTTTCTAGAGTGAGGGAAGTAGAGATGTGAGTGTGAGTTTGGAAGGAGAAAGAGAGAAAGCTAGATCAACCATGAATTCTCCTGTTCAATTAGAAAAGTTCTTTCATTCATTTTAAACAGCTGATCTAAAGAGCTTTGGAGATTTATCCAAAACAATGCTTTCCAGAGTTTTCTAGGTCATGGAAAATGTGAGTTAGCACACAACAAATGGAGTCTGTCCATCTCCCTTAATGCCGTTAAGGGTAGGTCATAAATTCAGAGTTTTTATTCATTCATTCATTTATTCTGCTTTTACTGAACAGCTACTAAGTATGTTACGAGCTAGTTTGATTCTGTTTTTTATCCATATGCCCATTTACTCTATATCTCTGCAAATGTATACACGTGTTAGGATTATACGCACTCATATATATCTTTGTTCTCAAATCAATTTTTTTCAGATTCTCATTTTTGATTTCCAGACTCTTGTCAATAGCAGACTAAGGAAAGTGAAGAAATCTTTCAGTGTTCCAAGGATAACTTTGTGCAGCTCAAAGTGACTAAGAAGCAAGTTTCTAGATACTTTTCCCAAATTGAACGACTTCATAATAATTGAAACATAACTCCTCATTGCCATAAGATGATCCCGAAGTATATATTTTAAAACACTTTCGTTGTCTTAATAGACACAGTCTTTTGTGTAAATGTTTCTCCAGCCAGTATTTTCCCATTTACACAACACTTAGGTATCCTAGCAGTGCTAAAATAAACATTGGCTTCAGCTTAACAGGACAAATGTTTGCACTCTGCAATTGTTTGTCGATGAAATAAATATTTTCAACCCAAAACAAAACAAACGTGAACCCCTGAATTTATTAATGTGAAGGTGAGGCCAAATTTATGTTGAGTTTATGCTCAAGTTGGCATTTCATTTTAAGTTAATTCTTATGGTCACAGAGACCATACTTTCATGGGTTATCTTGAGGAATCCAATCAATAGGAAAAAGTAATAATTTAAGAGAGAGGGGGTATGTTTACTGGTTTAGGGTTCCATTCTGCTTTATTCTTAGCCTGAAAATTCTCCTTTATACCTAAATATGTGCAGCACAGATGTTGTTTCTTATGTTCCCATAATGCGTTCTGGCACTTATGTGATGCTTCACTTAAAAATACTTCAGCACTTTCTTTTTTCCCCCCAAATCAATAACTCTAATGCCTGATCCAAATAAGCTAGAATAATTTTGATAATTTTCTAGCAAATGGCAAACTTTTACCTTTTAGCAGTTAAAAACTTTCTGAAATATTTAAGAATCATTCTCGACAGTATATTAAAGTGAGTGAAAGTCTTTATCTAAAGATCCCACTCAACTTTTTATGTACTTAAAATATTACAGGCAAATTGAACGGTTGACTTATAGAAATAAGTAGACTTAAATGAATAATTTTCTGAAAGAAAAGTGACTCTTCTGTGAAAGATCTCAAATGGTGTACTTCTTTTTGTGTGTTATCGTACTGGCTTTTACTTACCTGCATTCATTTAGAAACCCATGGAAATGGGTCAAAGGTCGTTGTGAAACTTGAGATCAAACGCAAAACTTCCCACTATGGAAAATATATACGAGTACATTTAAAAACATTTGGTTTATTAAATTGGATTGATTTTATTACTAATTTACAAATCAGTCAAAAATGTAAAGCCAAGCTAATTGCCCTAAAGATTATATAATTATAGATAGATAATCTGTAGGCAGTTGGTGATGAACCTAAAAATAGGGTTTTCTGGGGATGGGGAATTGAAACACTCTTACTTTAAACATTCTTTAAAGTGACTGGCTACATGGAGAATAAAGGTAGCATAGCAATGAATACTTTTCTATTGTTTAATTCACTGAATTCAATATAACATTTTAAAAAAGATACCATTATTGGTAGCAGATGTTTCAGGCCACCCATATATTTCTTACATGAAGAGGAGAATGTTAGGTTGTAAAATCATTGAGGTTTGCTATGTAATGAAAAATAGTTTCCTAGGGGGTCTACAGACCTTTGGAGACAGCATTAGGCTAGGTGTTAGCATACTGATAAAACATCAAGATTATTTATCAAAAATACCAGCTGCTGCCTTATTACCACAGCAGAGGTTTATGGACATTAGTCTTAGGTAGCATTTTTAAAAATATAAATTTTAAAGAACTGGACTGAGGAACAGGGAATTTTCTAAATCAGTGGTTCTTAAGTGTGTATTCACAAAGAGATGGTGGAAGGCTGTGTTAGTTAGAATGATTTTGCCCACAAATAATAGAAAACCATTTCACAAGCTGGCTTAAAGGGTAGTGAGGAAGTTCCGAGGTACGTGGTGCGATGGATTTCAGGGGAGGCAGAATCTCAGTGGTGCCCTCAGACACCCAGAATGCCTTTGTTCTCCTATGCATGTGCTGGAGCCACCCCCAGGTTGGGTTTCTGCAGAGCTGGAAGATGACTGCCAGGGCTCCAGGCTGCCTTGCTCAGGCCTCCTGAAGGAGAGTGGCTTCCTGTGGTTCTCTCTTATGAGCTAGGCTTCCCAGAAGCCTCCAGCAAGAGTCTTTTCACGTGTGCCAGTAGGTAGTCACACTGGCAAGGAAACAGTATTGCCCTTAGACAAACTGGAGCCCTTCTTAAAGTTGGAAGGACTCTCATGAGAGGTTGCACTTCTTCCCTTCTCACTCACACACTGTTATTATTCCTATTTCACATATAAAGCAAGGAAATAATTCCCAGAGAGATTAAATATATTTGCCTGGACGTACTCAGCTAGTAAAAGGGAGAAGAGAGTCCTGAAATCTCAGTCATCAATTCAAGATACACAGATTGTTTAGTCTTTTCATATATACCTAATAATCTCCAACCTCTTCCTTCTAAAAAAGGTATATTCAAACATGATTCGGTCTGGAAACAGTGTCTTCGCAAAGCTACGTCACAATGGCTTTAGAAACTTTTAGCCAATAGGCGTTTGTTTTTACTTTTATTTAGGCGTTTAGCATGGTCATTGACTCATCCATGGGCAAGCAGACCTAAGTTTTTATCAGATGGACAATTAACAGTTTTGTGTCTCTAGTGAGCCATGTCAGTTGTAAAAGGGGAATTTTTGAGAAAAAAAAAAAAATCCCATTCCACTAGCCTGAGTGATTAAAGGAGACATATAGCTATCAAATTTCTGTGGACAGAAAACAGGGACAAGATGGGTGATGAAAGAAGGGGTGATCCAAAGTAGATCTGCATAAATTGGAAGTTAACAGTATAGTTCACAAGCCTCAGATCAGGCTGTGGTGGAGAAGATAGAAGGTCACACCCCTGAAAGTGTCAGATAAGCTGGCCTCTTACATTTCTCTAAAAAACAGAAATTGTAACCATTTGCATAAAGTGAAATTCATTTATATGGTTACAGTGCCCAAAATATTTTGTGTCCTTCAGAGGAAAAGAGAGACTGCCAAGCCATGGCTTAATTTGAGACTTATTTATAGGTAAGTATCTTTTTATTTCTGTCAGAATTGTAATAATGTGATTGATTTGTCTAGTATGAAAACCAGTAGTGATACAGAATCACTGTCACAAGTCAGTGTTCAAAAACATTAAATAAATGGAAACATTGGTGGTCAAAATAAGCATGCAAAATATAAAATATGTATGCTGCACAGGCAAGATTTATTTGTTTAAAAATTTATATAAATAAATACTTAAAACAAGGGAAGGAGATTATAAGTAATTATAAAGCAATAAAAATAAGGCAGCTCTTTACCTCCCAGTGGATCTCTAAGTGCTTTACAGAACCCTCTCATTTCTTTGAGAAATTCATTCACTTACATGCATAGGAATAACTTGTCACACCTTTAAATTCCTCTTCTACAGGGATCAAATTAGTGTTGGAACTCATTGTCAGAGTTATGTCATAATGGTTAGGGGTCATGTGAAGCTGTTTTGCAGAACACAGTGAATCAGGTAATAAGGTCATGCCTGAGATGGCAACGTGTCCACAAGAAGGCACCATAACACGCCAGTCCCTGGAGCCAGGTGTCCCTGCCACCCACACCTGAAGGCTTCAGGTTCTCCAGAGGGTTCACTGGAGTCCTAGTTTGTTCCATTTGTTTTTTCAGTCAAGTCAACTGAGTCTCTCCTGAAGTCCCACTGTTTACTTTTCTCACAATCATCTTTTATCATTTTACCATTTTCCCTAAAAGTGTCCTTTGACTTTTCAAATCAGCTTCATATTTCATTCGAAACTTAGAACGAAGCCCACTTTAACCAGGAGTGACTGGATAAAATCATGATGAAGGCGTGCATTAACTAACATGACTTCTTTAGCAGCAGTGTGCTTATGTAACAATGATATCGAAAAGGCATATAAAATGTGCTTTTGATCGTAGACATTTCGACATGATTTTTATGAATTCTTTTCTTGGAATTTTTGAGACCATCCATATATAAAATCAACCAGAGGTTGCAACACGGCTTTACTCTGCCTCATAACCTTTTTTCTTTGGTATTTTTGTATTGCTATATCACAGTTGTACATATTTTGGGGGTACATGTGATTTTTTTTTTTTTTGAGACAGAGTCTTACCGTGTTGCCCAGGCTAGAGTGCCATGGTGTCAGCCTAGCTCACAGCAACCTCAAACTCCTGAGCTCAAGTGATCCTTCTGCCTCAGCCTCCCAAGTAGCTGGGACTACAGGCATGTGCCACCATGCCCGGCTAATTTTTTCTATATATTTTTAGTTGTCCGATTAATTTATTTTTCTATTTTTAGTAGAGACGGGGTCTCGCTCTTGCTCAGGCTGATTTCGAACTCCGGAGCTCCAACAATCCGCCCGCCTCAGCATCCCAGAGTGCTAGGATTACAGGCATGAGCCACCGCGCCCAGCCAAGAGTTCTTTTTTTAATTTCCAAAATATGAAGGGCAGGCTGGGCACAGTGGCTCACGCCTGTAATCCTAGCACTCTGGGAGGCCAAAGAGGGTGGATTGCTCAAGGTCAGGAGTTCGAGACCAGCCTGAGCAAGAATGAGACCCCCGTCTCTACTGAAAAACAGAAAGAAATGATCTGGACAACTAAAAATATATATATAAAAATTAGCCGGGCATGATGGCGCATGCCTGTAGTCCCAGCTACTCAGGAGGCTGAGGCAGAAGGATTGCTTGAGGCCAGGAGTTTGAGGTTGCTGTGAGCTAGGCTGACGCCACGGTACTCACTCTAGCCCGGGCAACAGAGTGAGACTCTGTCTCAACAAAAAAAAAATGAAGGGCGTACAAATGTTTTTGTTGTATGGATACCTTTCATAATGTTTAAGTTGGGGCTTTTAGTGTGCCCGTTGCCTGAATAGTGTTCATTATACCTAATAGATAGGTTTTTACTCCTCCCCTCTTAACCCTTTCCTTCTTCTTGATTTCCAATGACCTTTACAGCTCTTTGTGCCTATGCGTACCCATCAATTAACTCCTAATTATTAGAGAGTATATACAGTGTTTGTTTTCAATTTCTGAGATACTTCACTTAGGGTAATGGTCTCTAGTTCCATCCAAGTTGCTGCAAAAGACATTATTTCATTCCTTTTTATAGCTGAGTAGTACTCCATGGGGTGTGTGTGTGTGTGTGTGTGTGTGTGTATTTTCTTAATTCACCCATCAGTTAATGGGCACGTAGGTTGAGTCCACATCTTTGCAATCATGAATTGTGCTGCCACAAACATTTGAGTGCAGGTGTCTTTTTGATCAAATGACTTCTTTTCCTTTGGGTAGATACTCAGTAGTGGGATTGCTGGGTCAAATGGTAAGTCTACATTTATTTCTTTGAGGAATCTTCATATTGCTTTCCATAGGGGTTGTACTAATCTGCAGTCCCTTCAACAGTGTGAAAGGGTTCCTTTTTCACCACGTCCACGCCAACATCTATTGTTTTTCGACTTTTTAATAATGGCCATTCTGACAGGGGTAAGGTGGTATCTCATTGTGGTTTTTTTTTTTTCTTTTAATTTTATTTTTTTACCTGGAGCCAGGCCCAAGAAGCCTTGAGCAAGTAGACTCCTCATTGTGATTTTAATTTGCATTTATTTTCCTGATGATTAATGATGTTGAGCATTTCTTCATATGTTTGTTGGCCATTCATCTATCTTCTTTTGAAAAACTTCTGTTCATGTCTTTTTTCCACTTTTTAATGGGATTGTTTGATTTTTTTCTTGCTGATTTGTTTGAGTTCTTTGTAGATTCTGGACATTAGCCCTTTATCAGATGTACAGTTTGTGAATATTTTCTCCCATTCTTTAGGGTGTCTATTTACTCTGTTGATTATTCCCTTTGCTGTGCAGAAGCTTTTAAATTTAATCAAGTTCCATTTAGTTATTTTTGTTGTTGCTGTATTTGCCTTTGGGGTCTTAGTCATAACTTCTTTGCCTAGGATGATGTCTAGAAGAGTATTTACTACATTTCCTTCTAGAATTTTTTTTTTTTTTTGAGACAGAGTCTCACTCTCTTGCCTGGGGCAAGTGCCGTGGCGTCAGCCTAACTCACAGCAACCTCAAACTCCTGGGCTCAAGCAATCCTACTGTCTCAGCCTCCCAAGTAGCTAGGACTACAGGCATGAGCCACCATGCCTGGCTAATTTTTTCTATATATATTTTTAGCTGTCCAATTAATTTCTTTCTATTTTTGGTAGAGATGGGGTCTCGCTCTTGCTTAGGCTGGTCTGGAACTCCTGAGCTCAGAACGATCCGCCCTCCTCGGCCTCCCAGAGTGCTAGGATTACAGGCGTGAGCCACCACGCCCAGCCCCTTCTAGAATTTTTATGGCTTTATGACTTACATTTAAATCTTTTCTCCATCTTGAATTAATTTTTGTATATGCTGGGAGACAGGGGTCCTGTTTAAGAGTGCTTTAGATGCTCTAGATGTAAGTCCTTTATCAGATATGTGATTTGCAAATATTTTCTCCCATTCTGTGAAATGTCTTTTCACTTTCTTGATGGTGTCTTTTGAAGTACAGAAGTTTTTAATTTTGATTAAGTTCAATTTATTTATTTTTTCCTTTGTTGCTGGGCCTTTGGTGTGATATCTGGGCAACTATTGCCTAATACAAGTCACAAAAAACAACTGAATCACAAAATCAAATCAATGGAGGAAAGATAGTCTTTTCAATAAATGTGCTAGAGTAATTGGACATTCATAGGTAGAAAAATGAACCTTGATCTAAGTCTCTCACCATATAAAAAATTAACTCAGATTGATCGTGGACTTAAATATACGATGTAAAACTATAAACATTTTTAAGAAAAATATATAGCAGAAAATCTTTGGGATATAGGAAACTTGACATCAAAAGGATTATCCATAAAAGTAAACTTTGACAAATTTTTCTTCACCAAAATTAAAAATTTTTGCTCCATAAAAGACATTGTTAGGAGAATTAAAAAACAGCCACAGACTAGAAGAAAATATTTACAAACCACATATCCAACAAAGGACAAGTTCTAGAATATATAAAGAATTCTCAGGCCAGGATTGCTTGAGACCAGGGGTTCAAAACCATCCTGGCAACATAGCGAGACCCTATCTCTAAAAATTAAAAAATTTAGCTGGGCTTGGTGGCATATGCCACGGCAGTCCAGCCTGGGCTGCAGAGTAAGACCGCATCCATTAAAATATATATATATATATTTTTTAATATTTCAACAGGTTTGATGGCATGCTCCTATAGTCCCAGCTACTCTGGAGGCTGAGGTGGGAGGATCACTTGAGCCCAGGAGTTCTGGACTGTCTATGCTGATGGGGTGTCCACACTAAGTCCATCATTAATATGGTGACCTACCAGGAGTGGGGGACCACCAGGTTGCCTAAGGAGGGGTGAACTGGCCGAGGTTGGAAACAGAACAGATCAAAATTCCTGTGCTTTTCAGTAGTGGGATTGCACCTGTGAGTAACCACTGTACTGGGCAACATAGCAAGACCTCATCTCTTAAAGAATAAAATAAAATTTAAAAAAAAGAAAAAAGAAAATTCTTAAAACTCAACAGTAAAAAGAAAACAGTCTAAACAATCCATGGACAAAAAACATGAAGAGACATTTTAATGAAGAAAATATACAGATGCCAAATAAACATATGAAAACATTATTAGTCATCAGGGAAATGCAAAATAAAGCCACCGTGTAAAGCCACCTCACCCCTACTCACATTGCTAAAATAAAAAAGACAAATAGTTACAAGTATTAGGAAGGATTTGGAGAAACTTTATTACTCATACATTGCTGTTGGGAATGCAAAATGGTACAGCCACTTTGGAAAAACACTCTGGCAGTTTCTTAATAAACTAAACATGCAATTAATTACCACACGACCAAGCACTGCACTTTTATTCCAGAGAAATGAAGACTTATGTTCACACAAAAATCTGTACACAAATGTTTATAGCAGCTTTTTTTCATAATAGGCAAAAAGTGGAAACAATGCACATGTCCTTCAACAGGTGAATGGTTAAATAAACTGTGGTTGATTCATATCAGAGGATACCACTCAGCAAGAAGGAACTGTTGATACATGCACCAACCTAGATGAATCTCTAGAGAACTATACTGAGTGAAAAAAGCCAATCCCAAAGGTCACAGATTGTGTATGACTCTATTTATAAAACTTTCTGGAAATGACAAAATTACAGAAATGGAGAACAGATTACTGGTTACCAGGGTTAAGGAGGTTGGAGGTGGGAGGGAAGTGAGAGTGACTATAAATGGGCAATGTGAGGGATCTCTCTGGTGATGGAAATGTTCTGTATCTTGACTATGTGTCAGTGACCTAGTTGTGATATCACAGTATTATAGTTTTTCAAGATGTTCCCATTAGGGGAATCTGGGTATAGGGTATACACAGGATTTTTCTGTATTATTCCTTAAATTACATATACTCTATAATTATCTCAAAATAAAAACTTAATTAAAAAATAACTTGGTTATATTTTTCAAAAATTATAAATACCATGAAATACAAAGAAAGATTCAAGAACTGTTCTAGGCTAAAGAAGACTTAAAATACCATGACAACTGAAGGCAATACATATTCTTGGGTTTTCTTTTGCTATCAAGGATATTACTGGGACAGTTGGCAAAATCTGACGAAGGTCTGTAGATTATACAATAGTATTGTATCACTCTCATCTCCTGATTTTGTTAAGTACACTCTGGTTACATGAGATAATGGTTTGTTTTTTTTTTGAGACAGAGTCTCACTCTGTTGCCCGGGCTAGAGTGCCGTGGCGTCAGCCTAGCTCACAGCAACCTCACACTCCTGGGCTCAAGCAATCTTCCTGCCTCAGCCTCCTGAGCAGCTGGGACTACAGGCATGAGCCACCATGCCTGGGTAATTTTTTCTATATATTTTTAGTTGTCCAGCTAATTTCTTTATATTTTTAATAGAGACGGGGTCTTGCTCTTGCTCAGGCTGATCTCGAACTTCTGAGCTCAAACGACCCTCCCGCCTCGGCCTCTCAAAGTGCTAGGATTACAGGCGCGGGCCACCGTGCCCGGCTGCATGAGATAATTTTTAATTTTAATTTTTTTTAATTGTATACTGAAGTATTAAGGAGTAAAGGGGCATCATGTCTGCAACATGACCCTTAAAATGGTTCACAAAAAAGTAGAAAGACAGAAAGAGAAGGAAAAAGAAAGTATAGTTACATGCTAACATTTGGAGAACCTTCATCAAGAATATTCTGGAATTCTTTGTACTACTCTTGCAATTTTTTTTTAGTTTGAAATTATGTCAAACCAAAAAATATCAGCTATAGTATAACCATACAATGAAACATTATTATGCAATAAAAGGGAACAAACTAGCTGGTATGGTGGCTCACGCCTCTAATCCCAGCAGCTGGGGAGGCTGAGGCAGGAGAATCACTTGAGGCCAGGAGATGGAGACCAGACTGGGCAACATGGTGAGACCCTGTTCTCTTAAAAAAAAAAAGGAACAAACTGCATGGAACAACATGGATAAATATCAAAAACATTCTAAATGAAAGAATACTTACCAAAAAGTGTACATATTGTATGAAACCATTTATATGAAGTTCTGGAACAGGTAAAATTAATCTATGATTGAAAGAATGGGAACAGAGGTTGCCTCTGGAAGGTAGGGTCATTTTTCTGAGAAAGAAACTTTCTGGATTAATGCTGAGGCTTTTCTGAATCTTGATAGAGGTTTTGGGTTGCACAATTGTGTATATTTATCAGAACTCATCAAATGATACATTTATGATTATGCATTTCTACTTCAGAAAAAAAGTAACCAAGTGCTAAACTCTACTTAATATTATACATGCCGAAGTGTTTACAGCAAAATGTTCTGTTTCTATGTTACGCCGAAAGCTTGAAAACACATGATGGACTGATGGATGGGTAAAGGGATGAATATATAGATATGCTGTAAATACTGTATAGTAAAATATTAATTCTAGAATCTAGATGGTGAATCTACTGCTCACTCTAAAATAACTTTTTTGTGTGCTTGACATTTTTATAGTAAGGTACTAGGAAAAAGTCACTGGAATCTAATGGCATATATTCAAGACTTTTGAAAAATTCTAGGATCCAATTGCATACAAATAATGAAAATATTTAACACTGCTACTTGGCCAAGATTTTGAGGAATTGCTACATAATTCCTAGTCGCAGGAAGGATTCCACAAGTGACCTTGTGAACTCTGACCAGAACATTTTATTTTCCTTACTTAGCTTGATTTCTCAAGCTCTTTCAAATTTTAACTCCTTCATGAAACTTCCTGATTCCTTTTCTATCTTGGTAATTCCAGTCAAATTGGATCTGTACCTTTCTTTTACAAAAATCACATTCTCACATGAACTGCTGCTCTCTGCTTGTTTCACTGCACCACATTTGTGAATAACTGACATTCAAAGGGATAAGTAGAAGTCTGTCTAGTTCCAAAGTCCACTCTTTCTACCTCACCACCTGGACAATCCCTCAGATAGCCTGGCTGAATCATGTGGGTATTACTTTGGTGATATTTTAGTAAACTCTGCACATTTGTTAGCAGTGCTAAAGATTTAGAAACGTTTCCAGGAAATCCCTGGCGAAAGTCCTGCCTTTTTTGTCTCAATACATGTAGGTCACTGGAGATAATGATATCTGGAGTAATGATTCTAACGTTTAATGTGCATTTGGATCACTTGAAGATCTTGTTAAAATGCAGATTCTGATTTAGTAGGTCTGATGTGAGGCAGATATTGTATATTTCTGTTCTTTTTTTTTTGAAACTTTAATGAAAATGTAAATGCAAAGACTTTGTATTCCACTTCAGTAAGCTCATGGCATCAATCAAATATGATAGCAATTGGCCACAGGGAAAATTTTGGCTAATTGAAAAGTATGTATATATAAAAAAATAGGCCATAGGTGCTTATGTTGATAAGATTAAAATGAAAATAAACATCAGGTAGTCCAAACAAAACTAATGAAAAGACAATGAAAGTTTAAAATAATGAGGTTACAGTAATACCAAAGAAGCATTACCAATTAGTCATGAGATCCACGAAGAATGAAAGTAGTCAAAACCATAACCACAGTTGTTATACTGAAAAAATGTATAACTTTTACTTTTTTATTTTTTTTGAGACAAAGTCTCACTCTGTTGACCTAAGTAGAGTGCCATGGCATCAGCCTAGCTCACAGCAACCTCAAACTCCTGGGCTCAAGCGATCCTTCTGCCTCAGCCTCCCGAGTAGCTGGGACTACAGGCATGTGCCGCCATGCCCGGCTAATTTTTTCTATTTTTAATAGAGAGGGGGGGTCTCTCTCTTGCTCAGGCTGGTCTCAAACTCCTGACCTCCAGGGATGCTCCCACCTCTGCCTCCCAGAGTGTTAGGAGTACAGGAGTGAGCCACCATGCCCAGACATGTATCACTGTTAAAACACTTATTTGAAAGCCAGAAGGCTTGAAAATGAATGAGTCAACTGTTATGGAATGAACTGTGTCTCCCCAAAATTCATATGTTGAATACCACATTTCAAAATGTGACTGCATTTGGATATACGACCATGAAAGAGGTAAGTTAAAATGACGCTGTTAGTGTGGCCCTTAATCCAATCTGACTGGTTTTATGAGAAGAGAAAGATACACCAGCAGCTTGTTCTCCATTTGTCGCTTTATTTTTCCCCACCGTTCTGCCCCATTTCCACATTCACAGGAACAGGAAAAAAGCTGTCCGTTGTCCACAAAGAGCACATTTTCCAGTGGTACATGGGGAACATAAATATAACCTGACAGGCACAGTCAGTTGGGATGGGATTGGGGAAAGAAGCACACAGGGCGGCACGTCATAGGGGTGGGTCCAGTAGGGGGCCCAGGATCCTCCCTAACGTGGTGGCTATGAACCTGGAGTCCTGAGGACTGCAGGACTGGGTTCCAGAAGGTCTTGAAGATGGAAAGAGGGACTCAGGAAAGGACATGGTCTACAGAACCCCAAGGGCCAAGGAGAGTACACAGCTTCCTGGCCCTGCACTTGAGGGGCCCAAGGGGTAAGGCTGGGAATGCAAGAAACAAGAATCCACCTGCTCAGTGGAGAATTGTGGTTTGGAGTTGAGGGGCGGGTGACGGTGAAGAGACTGATGCAGAATCCAGAAACTGTATATTTCTAACAAGCTTCCAGGTGATGCCGATGCTCCTGGTCCATGGACTACGCTTTAAATAACAAAGCTCTAGGACAGGTGTGGTGGCTCACGCCTGTAATCCTAGCACTTTGGGAGGCCGAGGCGGATGGATTGTTTGAGCTCAGGAGTTCGAAACCAGCCTGAGCAAGAGCGAGATCCCGTCTCTACTAAAAATAGAAAGAAATTAATCGGACAACTAAAAATATATAGAAAAAATTAACCGGGCATGGTGGTGCATACCTGTAGTCCCAGCTACTCGGGAGGCTGAGGCAGTAGGATTGCTTGAGCCCAAGAGTTTGAGGTTGCTGTGAGCTAGGCTGACGCCATGGCACTCACTCTAGCCCGGGCAACACAGTGAGACTCTGTCTCAAAAAAAAAATAAAAAAACAAAAAAACAACAAAGCTCTGGAGCAGTGTTATCTAATTGGACTTTCTGTGCTGACGGAAATGTTCTGTACTGTCCAATATCGTAGCCACTAGTAACTATCAAGTTATTGTCCAATACGGTAACCACTATTGAGGCTACTGAGCCCCTGAAATGTGGCTAGTGCTAGCAAGGAAATCAAATTTTTATTTTAATGAATTTAAATTTAAATAGCTACAAATGGCTGTGGTTACCATATTCGACAGCACAACACTAGAGCCTCTTTAGATCTAACCAGCATTATTTTATGACTTGGAGATGTCCTAATTCTTAATTAACTAAGCTTACTTTTTAAATTTCTAGATTACTAATCATTCTCTAGTCGCCTTATGGATGAACTGTAAGTAGAGATGTTTAATGTGATATCTTACAGAATGGCAAATTAGGCTGTGATTTCATCTAGCATCCACCTTTCCTTACACCATCAAGATTCTGTCATATAATTGAGAGAAAAAATAAAGCCAAAAATTGATTCTTCAAAATGACTAGAAACTGGCAAACTTCAGATGACACTGATTAAGACAAAAAGAGATAAGGAATCAATAACCAATACTGGAAATTAAAAGAGGGACATCAAAAGATTCTGCACAATTAAAAAGATAATAAGAGGACATTATATAAATAATAATATGTCAAAAATTTGAAAACATTTTTATAGAAAGCTATAATTTACTAAAACTTACTCAAAAATAAATAGTAAACCTGAGTCCTATAATTCTTAAAGAAATTGAACCAATAATCAAAAATCTTCTCAGGCTAGGCATGGTGGCTCACATCTGTTATCCTAGCACTCTGGGAGGCCAAGATGGGAGGATGGCTTGA
>CAUYSK010052713.1:0-101215 GCA_963575035.1 Avahi laniger
CATGTTTATTAGGTTATTGTGAATGGAGACAGGTAGTCTAGAGTGGTTTAAACAAAAGCTTTGCTTTTAGCCATTGGGGAAGCTGTCCTTTCCGGGAAGCTGTTTGTTCCGGAGGGCACTCCATCGTCAGCTCTCAGCCTATAGTTTTTAGCAGATTCACTTGTGCTTTACAAAGCGAATCCAATTCTTTAGGTCTGAGAAACGCGGCGCCTCATGGGATACAGCCACTACTGCATTTCGGAGACGCCCTTCCGAGCGTAACAGCATTCGAGATGCAAACCAACACGTTCTCATATTCTTTCAGGGCAAAGCTCTGTAAAACTCTTAAGACACATCCTGTCCCCAAAACACGTTTAATACTAATACATAGAGCAACAACTCCCCACACACACAAGCTTGGGCTCCTCTGCAGTAGGGGGCTCAGTTCTTTGACTAGAAAGAGTAGCACAAAAACACTGACCACAGAGTTTTTCTTTGGATGGTAAGTCTTAGGACTGTGTCTTATCTTTAAGCTGGAATCTGACCCTCCGTGGGAGGTCATGACAGCATTCAGAAGGGAGGGTTAGGTGAGGCCAGGGGGCCTTGCTCCTCTGGCTTTCTTGTCACACTCTGCTCACTCCCACAACCACAACCAGTTCCTCCCAAGAGGAAATCCCCACCCCTATTATATTTTTTCATGTTAATCTCACACGTAGAGACCCTCAGCTCAGATAAGCAGAAAATCACTTGGGCAATTGTGAAAAATGAATATTGTGACTGTCAGGCCATGTGGTTCCTCTCCTTAGGACAGGCCTTCACCAGGTCTTATTTGGCTGTAGGGTGGAGATGAGGCCTGCCCTCCCCTCCAGCTTAACTCACATGGTGGCCCACATGGGGCCCAAGAGTCCTGTCTGCCTTTAATGAGCACAAACATTTTCATTCCTTAAAAAAAAAATAGACATGTTGTTGGCAAACAACAGTATTTTTAGCAAAGGGAATGATGACTATGAAAAGTTTTTGAAACCTGGATTGAATGCTTATCAGATATCAGGGAACAGATATTCTTTGTGGCTTTGTTTTTAAATCTAGTTAATTTGCTGTTTCTCTTTGTCCTTGCTTGTTAAAGAGTCCACTAAATAAATAACATTTATGAAACAGACAATTCTATAAAACTTGTCTGCTAGAGGCTCTGTCTCCATTGCTTATTTCTGAGACTGTGTGGTTCCCAACATATCCAGGGAAAGATTCACATTATCAAAATGTTTGAAGACATTGCTGAGCTACAGCTGTTGTTTTGATTTTTTTTATCAAAATTGGAACTAATGATTTACAGAAAATTTTCTCACTTATGGAGGAGAGAAGGAATTGTGTGGCTATGTGGAGAAAAACAGGCATTGCTCAAGGGTTCTGAAGCTATTGACCATAACATTGTAGACATCGAATATTTGCTGAGATCTTTGGAATGTGTGGCCAGTGGCGAGTGCTATGACAGTAGCTTTGGTCTGAGTGTGGTCACTTGGTCCCATGCAAACCTTCAAGTGGAGGTTTAAACAGGATCAGATTCACTACATGAATATTTTTTCCAGGAAAATAAATACAGCAGCTAGGGCCTAAACCTGAAGATATGATATTAAGCCTACTAAGATAGTGGGTATTATGAAAATGGAAACATATTCAAGCTCACATTTCTATTCTTTGCCACTTTAGGATGATCATAGAGATTTATTTATGGGTACCTATTTGGAGAACCCATTCCTTCGGTGAGAATGGTGCTTTCTGGGCTCAGATAAATGATATTATAACATAGTCATTAGTTGCTGGGGTTCACCATAGGGATGAAGAATTGAGGATTGGTGAGGGGATTGGGAAATTACTGGAGTGATTTCCTAAAGTGGACCACAGGTCTGGGATCCAGAGTACAAGTAGAGAGTTTGAGCTTCTCTCAAGCTAGAATAACAGGTGGACATTGGTTATATGTACACAGATGCAAGTCAGTTAGAAGATGGAAGGAGAGCATGTAGAATTTTACTCCAGATTGCTTCTCCACTTCTAGCAAAATCAGAAGCAATTTCATCCACTAAGAGTGAGGACAGGGGAAAGGTCCTGGAGGTTTGAGGAAAGAGGGGAGGAATGGAAGAGAAGGGAGCTAGGAGACCAGCAATGTCACAGGATTACAGGAAAGCCCAAAAAGTCTATTTGAGGTTAGTAGCTGGGAATTTAAAATGCAAAATAAACATCCTGGCAGCTAAACACCATTAAAGTAAAAGACACCATTTTGTACTTTCAATTCCCTAGCCCTGCTTAATCCAAATCTCCTCTCTTTAGGATTTGGATTTTCTAGTTGAATTCAAGGAAGGTAAAGAGGGACATGGCAGTTGAGAGTGTATCTGTGGTAGGCAGAATAATGGACCTCCCAAAGGTGACCACAACTCATCTTTGAAACCTGTGACTATGTTACCTCACACACCAAAAGGAACTTTGCAAATGTAATCAATTAAGGTCCCTGAGATAGGGGATTTTCCTAGATTATCTGGGTGGGCCCAAGCTAATCATGTGGGTACTTAAAAATGCAGAAACTTTCCCAGCTGTAATCAGGGAGAGGTGTAACTATGGAAGTATGGTCAGAGAGATACAAAGTTACTGGCTTTGAATATGAAGGAAGAGGCCATGAGCCAAGGAATTCAGGAAATGTGATCAAGAAGTCTAATGGAGATTATCCCTGTCCATTTATTAAAATATGATATAAAACTAAAGCAATTAAAATAATATTATACTGCTTCACAATAGATAGGCAGATCAATGGGAGACACAGAGTTCAACAACGAACTAAAATATGTATGAGAATTTATTACATGATAAATATGGTTGTTCTTGTTAGGAGCCAAAGGAAAGATTATCATTATATTTAAAACAGTGAGACAAATGTTGGTAAGAAAAACTGGATTTTGATCTTGCTCTTTACATCAAAATAATTGATATGGAAGAAAGATTTAAAGATAAAAAATGAAACTATAAATGTGTCAGAAGAAAATGTATCTGGATGTTTATATTTTTATATGGGGAAAGGCTACCCAGAAAACATAAAGAGAAGGACAAATTTCACTACATGAAAAAACATAGGATTGTCCGTGTGACAAATAAATAAAAATTTATTGCACATTTGACAAACTAAAGGCTAACTTCTCTACTATATAAAGCTTTGTTACAAATTATTATAAAAAGAAAAGCAACCTAAAATACAGACAAATTACAGGCAGCTTACAGGAAAAGAAATACAAATGGTGTTTGAATATTTGAAAAGATGCTTACCTTTACATTCATTAAAAAAATGCAAGCTAAACACTAAGGAGATTATTTTTCTCTCTCTGATTGGCCTGGGTCCAAAAATTGGATGATACACTTTATGGGGAAACAGACACTCTCCTATACTGTTGGTAGGAGTATAAATTGTTGCAACAATGTGCAAGGCAATTTGGCAACATCTATCTGAGTTTTAAATGTCCAACAACTCTGCTAAGAATGTATCTCACAGATACATACTTGTATTAGTTGGGGTAGGCTAAACACTCAGTGCCTTAACACTGTAAAGGCGTCTTTCTTACTCAAGCACCATCCAATGCAGGTTGGCTTGGAGGGGGGTGGGGGAGAGACTTTACTCCATGCAGTTACTCAGGGACTCGGGCTTCTTCCCTGAGTGGCTCCTCCCTCCTCTATATTCATTTAGCCAGGAGATGCATACACTGAATAACTAATAAGAGTTACATAAACCTTATAAGATGGCTGATAAGCTTAATTTTTTACCCTTTTCTAAACCTAAGATATTTCATAAAGAGACTTGTGAAGGTGCTATAGAGGACCTAGAGAAATCTATAGTGGAAGAAATCAGGAATCAGCAGTTTTCCCTGTGAACCTGAGATTACCCCATAGAGGAAACCATGGACTATTTCTGACTGTTCAAATGGCTACTTTTGGCATAGACTCTTGGATCAGACTATTTAGTCTATAAATGGCCAATCCTTAGTAACAAAATCAAGAAACAAATACAGAAAATGGTAAAATGGTCAAGAAATGAAGCAAAACCTAATGGTCTACAGTAACATTTCACTTATTCAAAACATATCAAAAGAGTACTTTATATATATCAGGTAGTGTGTTAGGCACAATTAATGTTATGTTGGTAACATTTTAATACAGATGGTCAAAGACAGGGATGAGCAACTGGCCCATGGGCCAAACCCTGATTACCATTTGTTTTTTGTAAATAAAGTCTTATGGAAACACAACCATGCTGGTTTACATCATCTGTGGAGGCTTTCACTCCACATCAGAGCTGAGTAGCTGTGACACAGCATCTCAAAGTTTACTATCTGGCCTTTCCAGGAAAAATATGCTGATGCTTGGTCTAAGTTAAAATGAAAGAAACTTATTTCTGCCCTATTCAGTATAGCAGGTTAGTGTAGGCAATATGGCTTAACCTCATTATACTGTAAACAAAGATTTAAAGTTGAATGATCCCATAGGAGAGAAATGCATATTCATGTTTTCTTTAGAGCTGTTTTTCCCTCTTGCTTCATTTAATTTCTGATATCCCAATTGAGAAAAGCTTGTTTATATATTTTGAAAACAGTATCATGGAATGAGGAATAGCTGATGGCTCAAGAAAATGTAGACAATATTCTCACAAAAGAGGACCCCAATGCCTCAAAATTGCTCAATTATATGGCTTCTTTATAAAGTGATCCCTAACCATTAGCCCTTAGGCAATGTAAAACCCAAGTAAACAACTCGATGAAATAAAGAAAATTATATTCTTGGTATGCCAACACTGTAGCTGTCTTTGGTTGGTGACTTAAATGTTGATTTAGATAATAAAAGTACCTGGTGGGCAAGGAAATTGAGCTTGGGTGTTTATATAAAAACCTTAGACATAAAATGTAACTGTCCTATTTTTATGTTATTCTTGCTGGCAATGCCCAGCTGAAGAGGTGATGGGCTAGAACTGTCCATCAAAGCCTTTTGTATAAGTAAAAATGAAATTGGAACCTGGGGTAGAATCCATAAACTCCACTGTAGGTAGAAATGCCCATAGAAAGCAAACACTATCAAATAGAAATGAACAAAGAATGATGAGACCACTGGGCTTAGAGGCCCTCAACAGAGGTCTTGTGTGTGCTGTAGAGTTAATTGTACCTTTTGTGTGTCCACGATCACTTTTTCTGTGATCCTCTTACAGAGGATTGTGATTTCCTGTCATGTAGGAATATGTCTTATTTGTCTTTGAATCTGGAACACCAGGTATACTGCCCAGTACACCAGTAACCCTCAGCAAATGTTTGAGAAGTGAATGAGTGCATGCATGCATGTTCTTCTTTAAAGTTAAGCTCCTCCTTTCACTCTTCTCTAGCTCTCTAAAGACCATCAATTACCTGTCTCTCATTTTCCCTGGTATCGCCAGTAATGATTTTGAAACAACCTCAGCACTTCCCTACTACTTCACTCCATGCTGTTTCCAACTTTGATTGATGGTCTCATAGGGTTAATGTGAGCTTTAAATGAAGTAAAAACCATAATGAGCTTAAAACATCTCCTGACATCATATACACTCTCCATAAAAGTTATCCGTCACCATCATTGTCATTATCATCATCACATCACTTTGTCCTGCATTTGCCCTCAACCCTAGGTGACTCCATCATCGTATCTCATCTTAATTATAGCCATAGACCCCTATCTACCTTCCTTAATTGGGGACTTCTCCCCTATTATGCCCACCACACCTAAAATCACCAGAGTAATCTTAACCACAGAAACTACTCTTTTGTTGGAAATAAAATAAAATAAAACTCCCAAGGCCCGTTGTTACCTACTGATCTCTTTATCAAAGCCATTTATAATACTATTGCACATAGAAGAAGAAATCCATTTTGTTTGCAGCCTGTTCTGAGGATGCACCACAGACTTAAATTTGTCTTAGAACAGCAGGTTGCAAACATTTTGTCCACAGTCTGTAGTGAGAAATGCATTTTACATCTCAGCCCAGGAAACACATGAACCAAGCAGTTAATCTTTACCATAGATACACTTTTATATTCTCTATTATATTGTCTTCTGTCCTCTTCTGTTTGATTCTATTTCCTTCTCTTAAATATGCTTTTCATAATCCACTAAATTTTCTTGATGCATTAATAGATAATGAGCCACAGGTCAATTACACAATTTTGGAAGATAGATGGGATGAAAAACAGGCAATCAAGAAGAAAAAAACAAAAATATCAGTATGGAAAATCTCTTAGCTGTTCTTTGCTGTGGCTCTAAGGGCCTTGGTAAGGTGGATGGAGCATTCTGTTTCTGTAGGGCTGTGGAAACGAACCTAAGTCTAGAACTGTACCCTGAGCGTCCAGTGCTTTCCCTATCTAGAGCCAAACTGTGAGAGTAACACCCAGAGGGCTTCCTACACTGCCTCACTGTTCTCTCTCTCTCACAATACCAAGCTGGATATACAGGCTGAAGGAGATAGATGTGTGGGGCTTTAAGTTCTAGCTGCAATATAGGATACAAGACCATGTCAAAAGTAGTTCATATCCTAAAGGAGTTCCTAGTCAGTAGGTAGAGAAAACACAAATACATCAATTATATTAAAAGATATAACAGTGTATATGATCTAAGTTACCTTTGGTGACCCTTATAGATAGAAGCTGCCTCATCTACCTACTCTGGTAAAAGCCAAGAATGACAGAAACATTTTCCTGTAGGTTCTTTTGTAATTTTTCTTCTTGAGTGCTCTCTCTTTAGCACTCCAAGACTTTTACCATGTAGAGTTCTCAAGTGTCTGCTGCCCCTGTATGATTCCATGCTGATGCCAAGCATGTGCATGATTCTTTAAGCTTTGTACTTTGTGCCTTGGTATTCACAAATAGCTTCCTTTATGTTCTTAGACGATATGGTTTCCTATCCAAGGTCTTTTCTCTACTGGTCACATTTACACATATTTATATATCTTTGTTGGAGCAGCAACCATTATTGCACAAGGCTTTGGCATCTGGAACAAAATTTTTGTCACTGCAGTTTCTGAAATATTCTGGCACCTTTCAAAGATTTCATACTGCATTATTATCTCTATTGGGATCATGACCCAAAATAAACTTGATAATTACAAGGAATGTCCTATCCTTAAAATATGAACAGGAGTTTTCATTTTTGAAGTTTTTTTCTTGGTTTACCCATGGGCAAAATAAAAGCAAATAAATATTAATTGAAATTAAATACTGAGTATTTTTTCTAGCCAATTAGGCTTTTTAGATCATTTAAAATCAAACCCTTGAGATTATTTATAAATTCGATGATTAGTAGGTATTTACAAAAGGTTTACAAATGGGAAGCTCTGGAAGAGTAAAAGGTCTTCACTTAAGATAGGAGTGGGCAAACTACAGCCCATGGGCCAAATCCAGCCCATTGCCTATATTTTTAAATGAAGTTTTATTAAAATCCAGCCATGTCCATTCCTTTCTGTATTGACTATGGTGGCTTTAGTGCTATAATTGAGTAGTTTTGACAGAGATCTTATGGCCTACAAAGCTGAAAATATTTACTAACAAGACCTTTACAGAAAAAGCTTGCGAACCCCTGATTTAATAGATTAATATTAATTTCATGTAGTAATTTATAGTTTTTATCCACACAGTTGATCAATGATATAATCCTATTCATTTCAAATTCTTCATTATTTTAAATTTATTGTGTAATAGTTGGCTGCTTTTTAATGATTAGACCTTTGTAACTCTCAGATGTTTTAGTGCTTATATTACAGTCATGCATTGCTTAATGATGGGGATCTGTTCTGAGAAACAAATCATTAGGTGATTTCATCATTGCACAAAACATCATAGAGTGGTACTTACACAAACCTAGATGGTACAGCCTACTCCACACCTACGTGCAGCAAGTTAGCTACACTCCCAGCAAAATCGGGTCCCTTTGGTGGGGGTCATCACAAGGGATATGGAAATATAGAAAATAGAGAATATAGAAATAAAAGAAGACACAGAGACAAAAGTATACTTTTAAAGATGGAGGAGTCAGAGGGTCCTCCAGCATTCCCGTGAGCTGTGAGTCCACAAATGAAGTCCTGTATCAGTATTTATTGGTGCAGACGATCAGTTGCTAGTGATAACAGATTTACATAATAACAGGTAGTTCGTTTAGGTTTAAAGTCTCCCCAAAAGCTTCTAGAGATCCCTTAATTAACTCTATCTACGTGAGCAAACGGTTACAAAATCTTTCTAAGATAAACTTCTAAGTCCTAAGATAAAATTATCACTTAGCAGAAAAGCTAAACAGAAATATAGAAGCTCTATATTTCTTTATCTAGTTTTTTGTTGATTGAGACAAGTAGTCAGGAGTGAAGCAGCTGTCGCTTAGGCCAACTGTTTCTAGCCTCAGGTGTCCATCGGGCAGACATTCTTTGATCAGTTCTCAACCTGTGACCACATGCCAAGCCTTGTCCTACAGAGGCATCAGAAATAAGCAGCCTTCAGGTCTGAGACAGCATCGCCATGCAAATCGCTACTGACTGGTGAGATGCCCTCCTGAGGCGAGGCAGCTTTTAATATGTGAACTAACAGGTTCACATATTCCTTCAAGGCAAAGCCCTGCAAAACTCCTGAAATCTTTTATGTCTCTATGAGCCAACACCTATGCTATATGGGATAGCCTGTTGTTCCTAGGCTGCAACCTGTACAGCATGAGACTGTATGGAATATTGTGGGCAATTGGAGCACAATGGTAAGATTTGTGTATCTAAACCTATCTAAACATAGAAAAAGTACAATAAAAATACTGTATAAAAGAAAAAAATAGTACACCTATAGACTGTGCATGTGACCAAATACTTTTTCAGAGTGGGATAAGTTCCCTTGGTGGCACTAAACAAGAAAGAAAAGTTAATATTTTTATGAGTTGTTTAAACAACTGAGGCCACCATGCAGTCTATAGGTCCATAAATTATGCATTAAATGGTTTGACTTTAATAATAAGTCAGTCTCTAATATGGGTTGATTATTAGTTTAATTATTACTATCTGGTTCGATGACTGAGAAGTTAGCAATATTTATCTGTAAAGACTGTACTTATTTACAGATTTATAGTTCTTTGTAATCTGATATTCCTCCTTCTCTTACCCTTCCTATCTTAGATCCCACCCAATGCACAGAAATTCAAAACTTCTATGGATGTCTTTTCTTATGGATACCTGGCATTACATAACATGTCTGGTGGAAATAAAAGTAGAAGAACACACCCCACAACAGAGTTTTATATTATCCACCGTTAAGATGCTTTGGCTGCAAATTATGGAAACTCAACCAAAAGTGGCTTAAATAATAAATTTATTATCTTACTTTACAATGAGTTCAGAGGCAGGCTGGTTCACGGCTCATTAATTCAGTAGCTTTCCATCTTTTCTCTCTGCCATCATCAGTGGGACACCTTGTTCTTTGGCTACCCTCATTGTCACAAAATGGCTACAGCAGCCCTGGCATCACTGCTTCTACTGCAGCATCAAAAAACAGAGAAGAGCAGTGACTCTTTAGCAAGTGTCTTTGAGAACAGAGAAGCCTTTTTACTGCTGCCGCTGGTAGAGTTTCCTTGCTTCTCATGCCTTAGAATTGCAACACCTGCGAGTTCCCCAAATCAATACTGGCAAGTAGAAAAAAATCACCAGAATTGGCTTGAAGTAAGATTCCTTTCCTGAGGTTGAGGTGACGAGTTACCCCAGGATGTATGACTGCTGACTGCATGGAAGGTGAGCACCCGACAAAACAGGGCAAGGAAGAATTCTTTCAAATGGCTCAAAGACCAATCAAAAACAATGAATGGAAAAGGAAAGGATGAGAAATCTAATAGTTTCCATTTAATTGAATCATCTGTCTATTCAGCTACTTAATCAGAGAGAGCTGTTTCCATGGGAGCAACTGGCAGAAATTTTTAGGAGTTCCCAAGACTTAAAGTCTATAATTTAAGGATATTTGATTCCATCCTTACTTGTTCATTATAAAACAATATCTATCAAAGGAAAGTAGGCGGAATTAGCCCCTTACATAGGTCAAAAATCACACCAATGTCAACACCGTTGTCTAACTCTACCTTTTCAACTTGAACTACAAGCTTTAGCTTTTAAACAAGTAATGATAAAACTCCCATAATTTTGGGTTTAATTTTCTTGAGTTAACAATCCAGGGTATTAATTTGGGATAAGCAATTTTATCTTTATGTTCTCCTATCTACTTGCTTTCCTTTACACTCCAGGAATGAAATATAGCTTAAGGAAATGGTTTGCCAAAAGCCATTTTTCCTGCCCTGATATTTGGAAACTTCTGTCTCTGCAAATACAGTATCTATCTAGACTAACTTAAAAGTATTGTTTTCCATTTAAGGACTAGACAGTGAGAGATGCAAATTCAGGACCCTGGAGGGACAGACTAGCTCCTATCTTATGAAAAGACAGCAGCAGGACCACCCCTTTGAAACATGTGCTTATAGCTTTTTTAAAACATCATAGAACTTGACTGTGGAAAAAGTGACAGCGAGTAAAAGATCCTTCTAGGGCATAATTTGATCATGACCAGTTGTTACAGCATGCAGTGATTACAAAGAACGCCTAGTTAAGGAAAAACCATAGTTGAGCTTTTAAACCCATGGCATCTAAACCATGAGATCAGCTTCCCTACCTCATGTTTTGACAGAACAAGGAGACATGCTCAACAAATCAAATATCTTAATGATTTGCTATAATAGAAAAACACTTACTTTGAGATTCAAGGATCCACAAAGATTTTTTTTTCCCTTTTGAAAATGATATAGAAAGATTTTACAATTAATTGCCCTGCCAGAATAATTTACACAAAACAGAAAAGATTTCTTAGTGTTTAATTTAACTGGAAACATAGTGACCTCCAAGAGCTGACTCTTTTTACAGCAGTGAGAGACTCACAGAATGTTCTTATTTTCTGACCACAGCTTTGATAATTTCACCACCACTTCAACATGTAAACCGTAGGGATTAGTACATTTCACAAGTACTTTGGGGAGCCTCGGCTGTAAGGAGAGGCATCTCTGTTGCTTAAGAATATCATAAAACACTTCCTTTCCCCAGGAAATGTAGACACTTTGGAAACTGATTTTGGACATCCTCACCCACAAGGTACTAGCAGGATAAAGAAACAGTCCTTAATTCATTAGTATTTATACCAAGAAAAATGACCCAATCACCCTGTTCCTACCTGCCTTCTATTTTCAATTAAGGTTAATAGAAGAACTATTACGTGTAAGGTAATAAATAAATGAAAACTTTGATGACCTATGGATCTGGTTAAATAACCAACAGTCTACAGTATGAAAGATTTCTTAATGAACACACACACACATACACACACACACACACACACACACACATTTATATATATGGAAACCCAAAGGTGACTAAATTAGGTGGGGCCAGTTTGGGCTTGAATACATTGTTTTCTACTTTTTCCATGTATGTTGTTTTCTTCCAGAATTCTTATTTGCCCACTCTTGAACTCTGGTTCCCACTTAAGAAGCTATCAGTCTACTCCTGAATTTGCAATTTTCTCATCTTTTTTCACCAATAAAATACTTACTTGATAAAGGATGAAGGGTTCCTGACATTAAGAGGATTAGGAAAGTCAGGAAGAAAGTATTTCCTAAACTAAGTAGTCACCATGTGATTTATTGGGGAAAACTGCCAAAATTCAAAGACCCCGGAGAAGGGTAACTGTATCCTTTAAGATTGAACTCAGACATGACCCTTTGCAAGCAGAGTTGGGAACAGCCTTCTCTCTCCTGTCCTAGCACCTAGTAAATGTCTTCACTGAAGCATTTCTTCATTTTGCTTTAATTAGGCCTCCATATCTATCTCTAGCACTGAACTATGAATTCTTCAAAAGCAGGGATAGTGTTCATTAATCTGAGTTCAGAGCACCTAGCTCAGAGTCTCACCTACATTTTGTGCTTAATCCATGTTGGATGAATAGATGGATTGATCAATGGATGGATGAATGGATGGATAGATCAACATATGGAGGATAAGCCCACTTTCTAAGGGGAAGATGACATTTAAACAGATAACTGTTACATCGTAAACAATATTCCAAAGCCAAAAAGATTCATCATGGTTTATGGTACAACATCCCTGGACAGAGAATACTTGGTTAATTAAGAATGGAGAAGAGATCCCTGCTTTGGCTTCACTTCTAAATCTCTGAGATTCATCCCAGAATAACTCTTAGACCAGAGGATTGCATTGGTCCTACTGGTTTCCCTTTCCTGGGATAGCTACGTGCCTTTTCTGTCAGAGCTGCTCTCTCTTCCAGTTGTGGGAGATGGACTTTGAATATGGAGCAGGCAACTCAAATAGAAGGGACAATTCTTAATTCATTCGACTGGGGGCGACAATGGCAGGAACTGGATCTTAAGTCCAGCCCGAGTTGTCCTTGGACATGATTTTGACTGGGGTTTTGGTTCCCCAGCTCCCATCAGTCCCAACCTGTTTTCCAATGTGAACTTACTGAGCCAGTTTAACTTCTATTGATGAGATTAATCACTGCAAAGCACCAGACATGGAGTACAGGGCACAATGAATGGCTGCCAAGTGCCAGGGGCCATTAATATTATTATTACTTCTTTAAGAAATCCCCTGTTCCAAACTAGAAATAAAATATCTCATTTAGTCTTTTTATTGACTTATTTTTGGGAGGTCTATGGCTTGAAAGCCCCCAAAAGAAGAAGTATATAAGATGAAGGAATGAATTTTAGTTTTAGCAAAGGATAAAACATAGTATTAGTAAATATTTTTACAGGATATCTACAGATTGTATAACTCACCTAATTCACATTTGTATATACATATATAAACATATGTTATATTTTATTTTAAAAACTATATTTTGGTTTATCAGAATAGGCATGGGAGCTTAAAAACTAAGCATGTCTCTATACTAATTACTGTTCTTGGATGGAAATGAAAAATACCAAGTCTGGATAACTTAAGCAGAAGAAGGGTATAGAGAACCTAAGATCTAGGAAGAATCTTAAGACAATCTAATCAGGCACCTATGAAAACATCACCAGGGACATAAAAACAAATCTAGTGTAGCCTCTTAGCTGTCCACTCCCTTTCCAGCAAACATGCTCACCAGAAGGGCAGACATAATGGATGTTTTATGTCGGCTTAGGCACATGTTTTCTTTCAGATCAGGGAGATGCAAATAGGAGATTATTTCACTAGTTTCATCCTGGCTTGTGAGTCACCTTCCTTCTTGTCATAAAGTTGAACTCTCAATTCTGTGAAGCAATTCAGTAAGCATTGCAGGCCTCCATTTTCTCACGTGCTTGACAAATGAGTTTCCAACCTTTGCTCGAATACATCCGGTGCCCGGGAGAAAGGCTTTTTTTAAAAAATTTTTATTTTGGATTAATTTTAGATTTACAGAAAAGTTACAAAGATAGTACAGAGTTCGCTTGTGTCCCTCACCCAATTGACCCTAATGATAATATCTTATATTAACCTTGGTACACTTATCACAGCTAAGAAACCAACACTGGTGCATTACTATCAATGAAACTACAGACTTTATGCAGATTTCACCAGTTTCCCCAATAATGTCCTTTTTTGGTTCCAGGACTCCATCCATGATACCACATTGCATTTAACTGAACATTTTTTCTTTTTCTTTTTTTCAAATAACAAACATTTCTCCTCTCACACAGCTTCTGCAAATAGCTTAGCTTGATTGTTCTGATTCAGGGGCTCTTGTGAGGTTGCAATCAAGCACAGATGGGGCTGTAATCATTTCAGGACTTGACCAGGGCTGGAGGATCAATTTCCAGGCTCCTTCATGTGGCTATTGGCCGGACACTTCAGTTCCTCAATGCTTAGCCCTTTGCATAGGGTTGCTTATGACCTGGCTTCTCCCAGAGTGAGGCATGCAAGGCACAGAGTACGACCAAGATGGAAGCCGCAGTGAATGGTGTTTTGTTTTGTTTTGTTTTAAGCAGCTCATTCCATTGGTAAATAGTTCCACTTGCTGACAAAGCTGTCTTCCTATAATATCTTCCTGAATCCTTGCTCTGGCCCATGGAGGGCTAGCCATTAAGTCTCTTCATCCACCATGTTTAGTCCTCCAAATAAAAGGAAAGAACTACAGTGTCTCCTGAGTCTTCCCTGAATGCTGAACAGCATCCATTCATACAACTGTTCACCATCAGATGCTGTTTCACAGCTAATCCTTTCCCCCCAAAGGAGAAAAAAATACTTCATACAAAGAAATAGAAGGTTATTTACTCAAGAAACTCCTTTATTCCCCAACCTGTAGTCTTAAGAATTTGGTAGAAACATAACTATAGGCAGACTCCTATTTATAAATTGAAGAAAAGGGCTATTGGGCCGAAAATTCAACCTGATATATAAAGGCTCAATAATTTGTAAACATTGTTATATTGTTTGGTTTACAAAAGAAACTGGGGTTGGGTAAAAATTGAGCACTGGGACAAGTGGGAAAATGTGAATGTGTTGTTCACATTTACGTGGTTTGGGCTCGTAGCTGCTCTCTAGGTAGAGTTATGCATGGATGTTCTCAACCAGAGTGATTTTGGCCCCTGGGGGACATTTGGTGATGTCCAGAGACATTATTGGTTGTCACAACAGGGGTGAGGGGGCTGTGACATCTAGTAGATTGAGGCCAGGGGTGCTGTTAAATATCCTGCAAAGCACAGAAGAGTTCCTCACAGCCAAGAATTATCTGGCCCTAAATGTCACTAGTTCCCAGGCTGAGAAACCCTGGCATAGATTACATGCAGTTTCTAAAGGGCACTTCCCATTCTGCTACCCAAGTATCTCTTTTTATATCATTTTTTCCTCACTTTTTCACTGAGCTTCCCTCATTGCCTATGAATTCCTTTGGTTTGCTTTCTCTGAGAGTCTATTTTTCTGGTCCAAGTAAATAGTGAGGCAGCTGTGACTGGGGAAACAGGAGGGATGGTGCCAAAAAGCATTCTTTCAAATTTTTCTCAGCAGGATTTTTTTTTTTTTGAAGATTTGAGCAAGCTAGAATCTTCCTTTTAGATTTGGGCAGGATCCCAATCTCCAAGGCCTTCCAGGTAATATAAATGGGTACAGTGGTCCAGGGGTAGGTGCCTAGGCTTCCCTGGGGCACCTGTGAGGAATGTGGGACCCAGACCTGCCACCTCTTCTGCCTTTCTCAAGAGGCTGGAAATCTAGATAGGTATATGAACTTGCCAAGATTTTGCATTAGGGCTTAACTTTTTATAAATCATCATGTGGGCTAAACACCACTCAAATAGTGGCGGGCTGGATATGGCTGTCTTGCACCCACCAGGCTTGTTCTTTGACTGTATTTGTAACAGCACCAGAGGACGGAGGGCTTTGTCCCTAGCAGACATTTAGTAATTCTTTTTTTGTCTTCATTTCATATCCCAGTGCGTGTGATTTCTTCTTCTTTCCAGTGATGTAATCTTTATTGAGCTCTGCAAATGAAGGGATTTAAAAGGGCTCAAATGTTGATGCCACGTCCAACATCCAGGTGCACCTGTGAATTGAGCCTGTCTACACCCATTCCCCGTGACTACCTCACTAAGAAACAAGCCTTGGTGCCTTTTTGCCCACCACCCAGGCTTCTGGGAGGGCAGAGTCTAACTGAACCTCACAAATGGATGTCCATTATTTTATAAATACCTCCCAGATAAGAGAGCCCTGAACCATCTCTCATGCTGAAGAGGCAAAGTGACCTTAAAGAAATGACTTCTGGCTTCTTGTCACAGGCATCTGGGTTCTGCTCTCAGCCACACCTCTCAAGACAGAGCTGGACTTACTGGAAAGAGCTGGAATTTGGCTTTGAATCCCAGTCCCACCACCTGCCAGTTCTGTGATTTTTGAGAGAATTTGCTTTAATTCTCTATTTTCAGTTCCTTCAACTGTGAAATGAATAAATCAAAAGGCTACCTCAGTGGATTGTGTGTTGATGTGTATTACATAACGTGATATAATACTTAATATCATATAAAAATGGCTTACACCAGTCCCAGTATAAATTTAGAGCTTAAAAATTGTTAGTTTCTTGTTGCCCTCCCTTTCTAACTCTGCATTGCCTTGGGCATGGCAGTCCATATATCTGGCTGTCACTGTCACATCCGTCAAATAGGCACCACATTTCCTTCACTACAGCATAGATAGAGGTTAAGAGCACCAGCTTTGACATTGGATAGTCCTGTGTGCAAGTTCTGTTATCTACCACATCCCAATTTCTGCCCATGGATGAGTTACTTAAACCTCTCCTAACCTCAGTCTCCTTATCTGTAAATTGGGAAGAATAATAGCATGGGCTTCATAGAGCTGCTGTGAAGATGTAATAAGGTTGCACATACAAAGCACTTAGTTTATAGTACTTGCTCAATAAACACTAACTATTCATTACTACTATGTACCTGTGTCACAAGAAAGTTGTGGTGGTCAGATGAAATCCTAAGTATTCAGATATTTAGAAAAATTAAGCACTCAAGAACTTTCTTCTGCAGGACTTTCTTGCTGAGTTTTTAGCCCCATTCAGTTAATGTAACTTTTATGTTGGTGCCGTTCTGTAAAAATAATGAAATCTTTGGTTGTTATTATTTTTATTTGGGAATAACATGCATATAGCAATGTACATAAATATGAATTGCACAAAAATAGCTTGATGGATTTTTAATATGTATATATCATGTAACTATCAATCAAATCAAGATATAGAACATCCTCAGCACCCCAGAAGGCTCCTTCATGTTCCCTTTCAGATAATATTTAGTCCCCAAAGGTAACCCTTACTTTTCTTTCTGTGACCAAAATAAATCTTTGCTTGGACAATATTTTTACTATTATCTCTAGAATTAAATAATTAGAAATTTAAAAATACTGCTTTATAAGCCTCATTCTCTGATTATGATCACCTTAAAATTAGGAGGTGTATAATCCATTGTTCCTGAGTTTTCGCAGAACCCAAAATCTCCATCTGGCTTCCTGGTCTTGGACAGTGCCACCAAGTTGTCAGATCATGCCCTGCCCTATGCTATTCACCTGGAGGAAAACAAAAGCCTGGGTGGTGTGGTTCTGCCCTCAGAGAGCTTCTAGTCTAGCTAGAGAAACATACAAAACCTTGCAATGGAAAACCACTCCCAACAGCAAATGAGTCCATGAAAAGCATGTCTTCTTAGAAGAGCAATCTCCTGTTTTCTTGTTCTTAACCATCCTGAAGACCCTGTCTGGTATTGGTCTTTCCCAAGAGGATGCTCAGATTAACCAGACCCCACACTAATGGGTCCTTTGCTTTGGGATCACTAAGATGTGGAAGGCTTGCTGCCTCACCATCTGCTGATGTGTTTTGTGTGTCTGTGAGGTCTCCCACGTAGGACATGGTCTCCTCTGGGCACATTAATGAGGACTTCCACCATGCCCAGTGACAGGAAGGTGCTTGGAGGCCAAGCATTCACAGAGGGTAAAACTATAAAGAAAAGTTGATAATTGATTATTGCAAAAGTCAGAACAGTAATTACCTGGGCTGAGGAGGAGGAAGGCATGCAGGTGGTTGTTTGAGTACTAGCAATAGTCTACAACCTAACTTGGCTGTTGGATATGTTAGACTTGGATTTCTAATTATTATTTAAATTGTACATTTGTATTTATACACATTTACATATGATACATACCATAATTTAAAAAAAATTAAGAATCATTCTATCTTAAAGGAAAATGTCCCCTATCCTGTATGTATTCTGGCTCTTTGACAATTTGTTTGAATTTTAGGATCCATCTACTACTTACAAAAAATAAATCTCTTAAGCTTTAATATATGGTTTAATTATTCTGTGACTCAACTATTTAAATGAAGAAATTAGAGGATTTTTAAAAAATAAAAATTTGTTACTATCAAATGCATTTGGTGATATGAACTAGCAATGAATCAAGTATTACAAAGTAAAATACCTGTCAGTCTTATTTGGAGAACAGATTATAATTATGCACAATTAACATGTTTATTGTTTGTGCACATATAATATGTCATGGTAAGCCCTGTAGTTAGATCCTCTTTTAGACATTGAAGACATGGACATATATGTGATGGAAGAGATTGACGACCCTTTGCTACATTACAACTTATTTGCATAATTTTCCCCTATACAAGTTGCATGACTGTAAGGGTGAAGACCTTTATAAACTATTTTCATTTTGTGGGAGAAGAATCTCTTTTTTTTTTTTGAAACAGAGTCTTGCTCCGTTGCCCGGACTAGAGTGCAGTGGTGTCATCACAGCTTACTGCAACCTCAAACTCCTGGGCTCAAGTGATCCTCCTGCCTCAGCCTCCAGAGTAACTGGGACTACAGGCACATGATGCCAGGCCTGGCTAATTTTTCTACTTTTTGTAGAGACATGGTCTCACTCTTGCTCAGGCTTGTCTCAAACTCCTGGCCTCAAGTGATCCTCCCCCCTCGGCCTCAAAGTGCTGGGATTATAGATGTGAGCCACTGCACCTGGCCTAGGAGAGTCATTTTTTTAAAATCTTTGAAAAGGAGGAGGGATCAAGTATACCTGTTGATCATATTGTGAAGTTCTTTTGCCTCCAAAAATTTGGAGAAGAGGAGTTGGGAACATCTACAACTTCGTGAGGATCCCAGGAATGCTCATTTCCGTTTCAGAATGCTTATTCTGTCTTTTCCTGATATCATAGTCTTGCTTTTAAATTTTGTTGGCCTGAATCTCTTTCTTTATTACATATTTAGTAAAATTATATGAAAGAATTATATAAAAAACAATTCTTAATCCTCTCATTCATTGTACATTTCTTCGTGACATGGGCTGTGTGTCGCCTATTTGATCACAATGTGAATTCTAGATTCGCATCTCCCACATGTTAGATCGACAGCTGCATAATCTTGAAATGCATTCTGGTAATGATGAATGCCAGTATTTTATGATGACATCCCAGAAATTCAATTGCAGCTGCCCACTGATATCAGTGGTATCTTTATTATATGGTGAGTTAAACAGACATATTAAGTACATTTGTTGCAAATACCAGATGCTAAAAGAATATATCCCCTACTTATTATAGTGAAAAATTAGAAACAACCCAAATGTCCATCAATGGGGGAATGGTTAATTAAATTACGGTACAGCCATATCATGGAATACTATGCAAGCCCTCTCAATGAAAGTAGCCTGACACATGTCAGGCTCCCTATTAGGTACTTTATAGTCATCCTTTTATTTATTTCTCACAACAACCCCATGAACTTCCCATTTTATAGATGAGGACACTAAGACGTGTCCAAAGTCACATAGTAAGTGGTGCAGCAATAGTTAAACTTGAGTTCTATGAACCCCCAAATCCATTTCCTTATCCAGTTATACTCTACAAGCTCATAATGTCAAAAGTATATGTACCATTAACTCTCCTCTCATGGAGACTTGCTTCAAGACAGACATTGAGTTGCATAATCATGGAGAATAGGAAGAGACTTATGTAATAGTAAAAGCAAACATATCTAAATGTCAAAGTTAGATTACTTCCAAAGGAGGAAAGTTTCCTATACTTTCCATGACTGAAAGAAAATTTAAGAGCATACACAAAGATTCTGATTATATGTGCTATCCAAGTCAGAGATTTTTATGTATTCTCAGAGCTGGTACTCTGTCAATTATCAGTGAAGTAAGAGAAAAGCTATACTTCTGCTAAAATGTAATTATTAATAATGTAAAATATCACTTGTATGTTTGTTTTTATAAATTCTTATTCTTTTTATATTTACAGATGGACAGAAGAGAAAGAAATCTTTGAGAAAGAAACTGGATTCACTAGGAAAGGAGAAAAACAAAGACAGAGGTAAAGGATTAAGTAACTAAAGCAAATACATCTTTCATGGAGCATAATGGTTGAATTTGGTGGAGTTTTTGAATTGCATAGATGTGCGTGGTTCAACTGTATTATGTAAACTGAATTTCTACAATGGAATGTCATTAAGGGCTGTTTTGGTATACTCTTCTGTATTTGAGTAGCCCTGTACTGAATTGATGAATTCAGCTGGTTTGAGCAGAGTGTGACCTTGGCCAAGTTTATGGTTCCAGTTATGATTCTGGCCAATCAGTTATGCATAAATAGGACCTGGGTCACATAGCCATGGACAGCATCTCTAACGCTAACCAGCTGTCTGGCAAATCCAGACAGGCAGGGCTAGTTGAATGAGAAAGAGTTTGGATTTGTTTACCATGACTACTAGAAAGAAACAGTTTCAGCCTCCTGGGTTACTAAAGATGGGCCATTCTCAGCATTTTTATGTTAGATCATAGCATGCTTATTGTTCGGCCATATGTTTGGGAAATCATTGACTCTTACACTGTTTTGTGTCCCCTTCTGTGTCTATTTAGAGAACTGACACTTTAGCCACTCTGAGGTATTTGTGGTCATTTTTAACTAATATTCTCTGAGACCATTGACACAGTCCAATTTCTTGTGACTTGTTTTTATAGTCTTTTATGAAATGATTGCTGAATGGTGTGGTCGTATGAGTTTAGTTTCACTTTATGTGACATAGTGAATGAGCGTTGAATGAGGACAGCCATATGTCTTGCCTTGGAGTTCTTTTATATAATGATTGAATGTCTGCTTGAAAGATAATGGAAGGCAATGAGACCAAGGATATTAAAAATAATTGCATTGTGATCAATATTGGACAAGACCTATTCTACACCACTGATCTCAGTCTTTGCATGCAGAACTTGAACTGTGCCTAAAGGGTCATGACATTTGGTTCTTTGAACTAAAGGAGATAAGGAATTCTAAAGAATGAAAAACCATTTTTTTGCCTCTCTTACAGCAGGGTTTCTCAACCTTGGTACTATTCGTATTTTAGACTGGATAATTCTTTGTGGTGGGAGCTGCCCTGCACATTGTGGAATGTTTAGCAGCATCCCTGGCCTCTACTCACTAGATGTCAGTGGCACCACCTTCAACCAAAATACATTCAGACATTTCAAAGGTTTACCTTAAATTGGAGAAAAGGAAGTGAAAGTGTCAGTGATCCCTACGTCTGACTGCACAACAGAATCACTGGTGGAACATTTAAAAATTCCAGGCCGGGCGCGGTGGCTCACGCCTGTAATCGTAGCACTCTGGGAGGCAAAGGCGGGTGGATCGTTTGAGCTCGGGAGTTCGAGATCAGCCTGAACAAGAGTGAGACCCCGTCTCTACTAAAAAATAGAAAGAAATTATATGGACAACTAAAAAACATATATATAGAGAGAAAATTAGCCAGGCATGGTGGTGCTTGCCTGTAGTCCCACCTACTCGGGAGGCTGAGGCAGTAGGAATGCTTGAGCCCAGGAGTTCGAGGTTGCTGTGAGCAACCACGGCACTCTAGCCCAGGCAACAGAGCAAGACTTTGTCTCAAAAAAAAAAAAATTCCAAGACCCCCACCGAAGGGAGTCTGAGTCCGTTGGTCTGCAAGGGTACCTTGAGCATGGGCATTTTTATGAGCTTCTAATGTACAACTTCTAGGATGAGAACTCTGGTGCATATTAACCAGATACCCACCAGGGCATGTCCTATCACAGCAGAATCTGTTGCTGGAATAAGGAAGGCAAAGGGTTGTCCAGCAACTTCTCATTGTCTAATAAATTGTGTTATATTTAATTGATTATGTTCTTGCCCTTATTTTTCTAATGACCTAAATATTAGTAGCCAACATTGCTTTTGTAAACTGGAATTTTTGCTCATTCTATTCCTGCAGTTGAGCATTGTTACCTCTCTTGATTAGAACAATTCTCCATGTGTATAGAGTATATTAAAGGGATCACTCAGGTTGGTGTAAGTAATGTATTGTCTTTTAAAATTGTTTTTTCCTAGAATGATTATATCGATATTAGGATTTAAATACTTATAATGTAGGCATCAGGTGATTTTTCAAAAAGTGTCCATTTGGGCTAGACTATGCAGAATGAGCATCTTTGCAGGAGACAGATGTTTGTATTACCTCAACAGAAAAAGATGTTTGTGTGCTTGCTTATATTATGTACAAAACAGCAGAAGAAAGAATGCACGTGAATAGGGAAGGAAGGGCCAATACACACCAATCCATTATATATTTTTCAGACCAAATCATATTTACATAAGCTCAGTGAAAACTGCAGTGTTCTATACTGCCTCACAGGGAGCTAAGTGGGGAAAGGAAGGCAGGTTCTGGTGGTTCCAAATAAAAGACACATTGCCCTTCCAACTAAGGGGAAAAATATCAGGCTTTGTGGCGAAAGAGGTTGGTTTTATTAAGAGTAGATTTGATGTTTTAAAACAAGGTATCCTAAGCTTAAGTGAAGACCAATTCTGGGGCATTTTTTCTGAACATAAACCCCTGTCCATGTCAACACTGGGAGTCATCACATGGATGTCCTGAGAACCAGGGCATGAGGGGGTGGGGTGCTGCTCTGGCACACTTGTAATCAGTTCACGTTATTTCCTTCCAGATGAATATTAGCATTTGGATTTGTAACAGCTGCACATGTGAAAAATGATCATCATTTGAGTCCAAGAGTAAAAGAAGAAAAACAGGAAACTCTAAATGATCTCTTGGGTTAGGTCATCTAAAAATAAATAGGAGCAGCCTTTCAGAATTCAATTGCTTTCCCAATGAAGAGTGAATCATAAATGTTTGATATGTCACCATATTAATTGATTTCATCTGAATGAATCAAGTCCTGTATGTTATTTAACTGCTTTGATATGCCTTGATATAATATGTAGCATATCATGTGACACTTCTGTGTCCCTCCTGTCACTAAAGTAATGCCCATATGACTTTTGATTCCACATGGAAACTAATTCAAGATTGACACTGGTTTGGAAAATATATTTTCATGCAGAATAGTTCCAAGTCCTTAATTTCTCTTAGTTAAATTTCTTGGCAACCAGAAGTGTTTTTAAAACTTTCAGAAAGGGCATTCCTTTAACCCGCACTTGGGTGAAGCAAAGACATAAAGTGTAACTATAATGTTTGTACCCTCACAATACCCTGGAATAATGAAAAAAAATAAAAATAAAAAAAATTAACAAGAGCACTGAAGGAGCTCAGGAAATTTCACCCTAAAATATGACTCCCTGATATAAAGAGTATTTTGAATTAAAGGCCCTTAGAGATCAACAGGTCTTGGAAGGGGCTTTCCCTCTTTCCTCAAAAACACCAAAAAATCAAAAAAAACTGAGTTCCTTCCCCTCCCTGTTATCCTAATATATTACAGGAAAGAAGATCAAGAATACAACCAAGACCTGGTTCAAACCATTTTAAGATAACATGTTCCACAAGTTACTTTAGTTTCCAAAGAGAATCATTTGTAAGTCAGTCTGTTTCTCCCCATTCATTCATTTGTCCAAGTGTCTATTCATCCTCCCTACTAACCATTTATTGACCCTCAACATAATTACCTATAGTCCTCATCTCCCTCTCTCCTCTAAAATGAGGGTATATAAACTTCTGGAGCCCACTGGGAAATTGGGTAATCGCTCTATGATTCTCCCCATGTTCAGGGTGAATAAATCACTTTCTCTTATTAAAAAAAAAAAACTTTCAGAACTTCAGCAAATTTCCTTCTTGTGTCAAAAAGAAATTAGTTTGGGGGGGGGGAATAACAAAAATAACTGCTTTGTTCCAGTTAATATGCTTCTTGATCCAAGTACATGAAGAACAGGTTTTACTGTGACATAACTCTGGGAGATAGATCTCTCCCCCCAGGACATTTTCAGATCATGTCATATATTTAGCAATATAAAACTGGGGATAGTTCAGTTCTTACACCTTTGTTTATGTTGAAATCATACTGTGCCATGTTTTATTGCTCCTCACTGTCTAAGTATGTCACTCATTGTGAGTTGTGAAGTAACATGATATAAGAATAGCTGATGCAACTTTTACTCTTGCCCCATACTAAATAGCAGCAGAAAAATCGAGTTATCAGTTATCACTATGTAGAAATTCGCAAAGAACATATTTTGAATGCTACCACTGAGTGCTAGTACTAGAGAAGAGAGAACCAGGGGAAGTATGGTTTCAGGAAAAGGTAGGAAGGGAACAGCTTCCGCAGGACTGTGTGGGCCACAGCATAGTTTCTGGTCCGCATGCTAAGAAGAGCACTGACACACCATTAATGCATACTAAAGAGGGAGTGATTTAATGGTGTCTTTAAACAGATTGCCATGCTGCAGTGTAAGATGGGGGTGGCAAAAGTATAGAGGGAGGAAGACCAGTTAGAAGGCTATTTGGAAGTACAGGGGAAAGATAATGGTACCTTGAACTAGGGTGGGAGTAATGGTGGAAGTGGAGAGAAGTGGATGGAAATGAGAGTTAACATGAGGAGAATATGAATGACAAGGATTAAATGATAGAGTGGAAATGAGATGTGAGAAAGAGTGAAGTATCAAGGATGATTCTCAGAATTCTGGTTCTCCCACATGAAGAACAGACAGACCATCGGAAATCTGAATAGGACCTGGTAGGGGAAGATGGGGAGTAAGAGATGCCTTTGGGATATCCAGGTGTAAAGGTGGAAGCAGTGGTTGGTGCTCAGAGGGGGGATCTGAGCTGAAGGTAGTAACAACGTATCAAATTCCTGGGGATGGAAATAAGAGTTATGAGCATGGATGATACTGCTTATGGAGAGCGACCAGAGTGAGAAGAGGGGTTAGGATTGAGCTCTGAGGACCTTCCACATTGAAAACCCAGGTAAAGGATGATAAGCCAGCAAAAGGAGCAACAATGTAGCCAGAGAAGTAGGGGGAAACCCAGCTAGTATATCCAGGATGCAAAAGACAGAGAGTGTTTTAGAAAGCAGCCATCAGGGTCGAAGGCTGCCAAGAGGGCAAATGAAACAGAGCTGTCAAAAACACTGGATTTAATGATTCTGAAGTCAGCAATAACTTGGAGAAAACTGTTTTCTCCAGTAGAGGTGTCAGCTAGACTGGATGAGATGAAGACAGAGTGGCAGGTGAGAAAGGTATAGGCCAGAAAGGAAAGGTAACACTTCAGAGAATTTTAACTGTGCAGAGAAGAGAGGTGGTAAACCATTGAGAAGAAAGTAGGGTGGGTCAAGGGTTATTTACTTCTTAAAGAAGGAGCTGCTTGAATATATTTAATATAAAATATCTAGCAGAAAAAGAAGAGGCTGAAGATACAGGCACAAGAAAATGTCGTTTATAGCAGGGGTTGGCCCACCAGCTGTATTTGTAAATAAAGTTTTATTAGAACACAACCATGCCCATTGATTTACTTGTCTGTGGCTGCTTACCCACTAGGCCCGCAGAGTTGAGTAGCTAATACAGAGCCTGTGCCACCTGGAGAGAGGCACACTGAGCACCAGGGCACAGACTTGAAGGACATGCTCACTCTGCATGCCTGAGCAGGAGCACCTCATAATTTCACATCCCAGGCATTCTAAGCCCCAGCTGTGCCCACAGAAGCTAAAATATTTACTATGTGGCCCTTTACAGAAAACAATTGCTGAGCCCTGATTTATTCTCCAAGAGCATTAGGATAATTATTTTGTGGTCTTGGTTGCAGTATACTGTTATTCATGGTTCAAAGTTATCAGTAGTTGAAGGGCAGGTGGGGGAGCCTGGGAACTGGGATGAGGCAGCAAGGCTGGCAGCTGCAGTCACACCTCCAAGGCACACAAAGATGGGGGCACAGGTACAGCAGGTGTGAAGAGTGGAAGCCTTTACACTTGCTGGTCGCTCTTCTTCTGAAGCAGAGGCTGAATCATTTGCTGATGGGGAGGAGGTGCTGAGAAGATCTGAGGCTAAAGGCTAATGGAGTGGGTGGAATTGGTTATCGAAAAGAGTAGCAGGGCTGAATCAACCAGAGAAACAAAATGGGGCTGCTGGTGAGTGTTAAGGGCCTGGCCGAGGTTGATGAGCATGACACATAGTGGTGTTAGTCCCTCCCAGGCAAAGATGCACTCTGGCAGTCACCCAGATGCAGCCACTGAGGGGCAGCAGTGGGAGCACCTGGATTGGAGTGTTGGAGAACTCTAATTTGGAGGGAAGCAAAGATTGACGGGCAGAAGCTAACGGAGTGGAAAAACGTGGCAGAGTTGGTGCAGTGGAGGGACCTGAGTAATAGGATGAGCTGACAGAGCATGCCAGAAGGATGGGAGTTGTGGTCAATGCAGAAGCCTGATTCCAGAGATGGGATGACTTCAGATGAGGAAAGGCCCAGGGTGGGACCAAGAGATTGGGTGACAAAGATGATACGCAGGAAAAGGTAAGGGAAGGAGGAGGAAGTCAAGGAGATGTGAGGATAGAGTCTGATGGGTCATTTAGGTGGACATCCATGTCACCTAGGATTATGGTAGACTGGGGGTCTGTCTGTGAGCCAAAGTCAATGACAAGAGAAGAGTACAATGAGCAGAGGACAAGAGGAGCCTTGCAGTAGCAGATTTCTGCCACAAAGTAGGAGGGTGCAGGTCTGCAAGTAGCCGTAGGGAGCAAAAAGGATGAGTGACACTTCCTGACCTGAAGGTTCATGGAGAGGGAGAATAGACAATCACTACTAATGAGGACGGCGGGGAAGGGTCTCCTTAGTGAACACATGCCATAGATGAGAACATGACACCCATTGTCCCTGGCCCCAGCACTGTGAGTCTAGGGTAATTTCCTTGTTGTCTGAAAAACCCATTATCAACTTTGTTAGCTTCTGTCAACACCAATAGTCTTGAGGCTCATTTTTTCCCTAACAGAAGAACTTTGAACTCCCAGATGGGCATGTGTCCCTAACATTTCATTTACACATAAAAGTGGGCTTTGCTCTAAAGTCTTGGGATGAGTCCTCAATTTCACAATAGCCATATTTTTGAGAAGAAATAATAATCAGGAATCCTTCCTAGAATTTAGCATACACGAAATAGGCACTGCAACGCAGTTTAGAGCAAAGAGAGGTCTCCTTTCCAAAGCTTTTAAGAGTCCTCAGGGAAAGCAACACGAAGCTAAAGAGACTACGTCAGAGCTCTACCATTGAAAGAATAAACTCAACCAGAAAAAGAAACCTATTAGAGAGAAATAAAGATCTGTTATGGGTGGCTACATCTCTTGAATGGGAATAAAAAAGATACAAAAATTGGGGGAGAATGACTGCATGTATTTTTCTTGTTTAATTTGTATTCAATTATTCCAATTTGCAAGTAGAGTGGCAGACTTTTAGATATTAAAAATGACAAGTTCCAAAGAAATCAATTTTTCTTCTTTTTGTTCCAGAGATGTAAGAATTATCTAAATGAGTCTGGTCGGTTTCCCTTACATGGAAAAAATGGCTGGGAAAGGACTCGATAGTCCCCATCTTATAGTAAATGCCTGTTACAAGCGAGCCTACCTGTGCAGACATGTGTCACTTGTTCCATTTATCAATGTTCTTTTTACTCTTATTATCTCCCATCATTTCTGTTATTTCATGTAGCTGTCAGTCTTGTTAGATTTCCTCAACCTTTTTGAATTCGATTATTTCCACAGACAAGATGGCACTGATTTATATAATAAATCCTCAGGGTGCACAACAAGTAGTCTGGTACTATCCCTTTTGGTCCCTAATTTTGCTAGTAGTTCTATGGCCTTTTATCAGTAGTGAGTATTGTATCTCACTACACTGTCCACATTGAATCACTTGAAGGAGAAATCCCTAATTTTTTTATTACTATATGTCACCTAAGTTTGTTGGCAGAGAGTAACCAGTATCATCTGAAAATCCCAAAATGCTGAAGTTTTCATTTTTTACTTCAAAACAAATTGCGTGTTTTGATAGAACCGGAGGTACAGGTTTTTCAAGTAGCACTTCTGCTTTTAATGTAGACTTGGCCATTAGCCCAGCGATGTTAAAAATGTTGCCACGGATCAAGGAGGAAAATCTTTTAAAGCCTCTTTCCACCTGATTTAATGTTAGCTTTTTTTCTTTCAAATAAGAAACAATCTTAGAATTATTTTCCCTTGATCATTCTGGCTTCATCCATAAGGCTTATGAAAATAATGAAGAGTCTAGACTCCAATTTGCTGCTGCTAGGAGACCTAATTTGGAGTCTAAAAGCAATAATGAATTTGATTAAATTATTAGTACTTTTCAGCATGAATCTAGAATATTACCAATAAAATGCCTGGCCCTAAGGATCCAAGGTAATGTATATAAGCGGATTTACCATAGAGAACCAGAAAACAACTATATGTACATTTCCAAATAAAGCCATAGATTTATGCATTATGTCCCTTCCTCTAAATTGTCCTCACTAGAGAATTGAACAAATTGTATTCTGAGGCTCCCACCAGATATTTTTTGGTCGGGTCCACTCCGCATGTTACCAGCAAAATGGCTTGAGTGTAGATCATCAGGGTGACAGCCCCAACCCAGCTGGCTGGAAATAGGATGTGGTGCAAGGAACACAATGAAAACAGAGAAAACCTCTTCCCAATCAGTTCCCAAGCTGCCCCTCTGCCTCTCTGGTTATCACTTCACATGCTGACTCTTATTGGGAACTTCAAAGTGTATTTACTGAACTGAATTTCAGTCTTGACTTCATGCATCTCTCTATTGCAATACATGATAGTCACTCTGGTTATAATTATTTGCATGTCTGACTCTCCACTCCCTCCCTGAACCCCACACTCTGAACCACTCAAGAGTGAGGACTGGACCTTTTATAAGTTTTATGACCCCCCCACCGTTGCATAGCTTGTCTTGGCATGTAGCAGGTATTCAATAAATGCCTGTTGAATGAATGTATGAATGCAGTCTCTTCATGATTTCTGGGCTTTGAAGCCTTCTAAAATATATAAATCAAAGACTAAGAGGTTGTAAAATTGTGTATTCATGAAGATAAAATATTATTTACACTCTGTCAAAAATGTCACATTTCTCTGTAAAGTTATTTCCTTTAAAACAGACTTGAGGCAAGTGGAGAAAAACTTGAGACCTAGATATGGAAGATGTGTTTATACATGCTAGCTTTCTTTATCGAAGTTGAAACTTTGGCCATTCTGATAAACATAAAAGTCACCTCTGTATTTTGGTGATGGATCAATTCTTCAGAAAATCTTATGTCTGAAAGATGACTGAGAGTCTTCACTGGTCCGGGCAGTCTCTGAAAGCTAATTTGTGTTTTTCGATTCCAGAATTTATCCCACAGGCATTTGGAATGCCCTTATCCCAAGTCATTGCGAATGACAGGGCCTATAAACTCAAACAGGACTTGCAGAGGGATGAGCAAAAGGATGCATCCGATTTTGTGGCTTCTCTCCTCCCATTTGGAAACAAAAGACAAAATAAAGAACTCTCAAGCAGTAACTCATCTCTCAGCTCAACCTCAGAAACACCAAATGAGTCAACATCCCCGAACACTCCGGAACCAGCTCCTAGGGCCAGGAGGAGGGTGAGTTGGCCAGTATTTTCTCTGACACCAATGCTAGGAAAACTGAAGATGTATAAGGTTGTTCTTTGAGTTTTTGTTCAGATGAAAACTGGATATGTAGTTTGTGTTCAAATATCTGTCAGTGACCCCATTTAGGGAAAATTTACACTGGGCATGTGGCACCTGGCATTCCCTCAGACCTTTCCCTGACTCCTCTCAAAGCTGTTGGGTAGCCCTCCTTTGTTACCTCTGTGCCTCATGATACCCCAAATATTCTACAATATCGCCATTGATCCTGATCTTATAATCTGTTGTGTGGCCAGACTCTCCTGCTAGCTTGTGAGGCTCCAGGGTGGAGCCGGTGTTCTTGCTAATTCCTTTACCACCAGTCTGAGAACATGCCTGGCCAAGATGCATTGGCTGCAGGTCTTCATAGGCAATGAGATTTTTCCTTATCAATGGAGCATTTATTTTTCTTAGAACCACAGAATCCTATATATATCCTCTTCCAAATCAATACTGTAACAATATGGTACCAATTGTTACATGTGTACTAAGTTCTAGGCACTAGGCTATTATTTGGTTTTTCAAATTTCAAACCTGGAAAGCTGAGTTTTCAGGCAAATTGAATGGTGATTGGCTGGTTCAGCTAATAAACATCTCTTAAACTTCCTAGGTCACTGGGAGACCTTCTCTCCTTTTTCTCTCACCTGGGGGCCCTAAATCTTTGCCACCTCCGGCCATTGAAGACTGCCTTATCTAAAACCACAGACACTTCCCACTTAAAACTCACATTTCTCAATCAGCCCCCAACATTCAGGACTTCTCCAAAGTAGAGGGGGACCTCAGCCACTTCTATTTTTTGTAGTATTGATTATATTTAAAAATTAAAAAATGATGAAATTATAGAATACTTGAATTTGCATGATGAAATTGTTTTTTGAATTCTGTCATTGTTTCTCAGACTGTGTGTATGAACTCTTATGACAATAACACCAAAACTCTTAATTTGAGCTTTCTGGAAATCTAGAGCTTAGGCAATGGGGCCCCCAAATGCTCTCTCCTCTGTCCAGGCCCTGCTAGGGCACCAGTAGCCAACTTCTTCCTCTACCTTCATCAAGGATGGGTAGCTATAACAAACACATTTGGTGCACTGCTCCCTTTCCCTGAGCCTTTGCCATTTCTAGCATGCCAGCTCATCTTCCACCTACCAACACCTCACCTCTTTGCTGAGGGCTTTTTCTGATGGCCAGAGGCAGCTGGCCCATGCAGATAGATGGCAGGCTATAAGTATTCAGGAGATAACCTTATCTCCCTGCCCCTATTAGAGGCTGCTCTTAACCAATGATTCTTGAGACTTGGTGTATAAATACCCCCACTCCCTCACTCCTTAGTAGGGATAGCTCTGAGGTGCATGATCTACACAGTCTCCTAGAGCTCCCTGAGAAACTTGAGCTCCAGTTGCCCACAATGGTAATACGCTTGATAACTCTCCCTTCATCAGCTGTCCTCCCGTCCTTGTCTCATTTCCCCACTTCCCTACAGGTGTTTCCTAGGACCATCTCCCTAATAATGCACCATGTGCAACTTCTGGGAGAAACTAAACTAAGACCATTTCATGAAATCCTCCTATTTTTAAAATCTATTTCCTAGAGTCATAGTTGAGTTTTTTATTCACAAGACTTCTCTGACTACCTCACTCATTATGTGATTTTTTGTTTGTTTGTTTGTTTGTTTCAAGAAATAAAGTGGTTGGGCCAAAATACTTTAATTATATGTTTTCCATCTCTTGTCTTCCATTTGGGAAATTTCATCTATTGTTGAAATTGTAACTGCCATTACCTTGCCCTATGTTGTGGAGGTTTTCTAACTCTTTCAAAAAAGCATTTATTTTGTTTCTTTTAATTCCAGCAGCACAATTAATGAAATCAAGGCAGCATTATTTCAAGTATGATAAATAGTCACGAGCAAGAGTCTGTACTAGCCAGCACGTGGGGGGAGCTGTTTAACCTGTCGGTACTCTTTGTTCACGGCTATGCGTCATGTGCAGGGTGCCATGTCAGTGGATTCCATCACCGATCTTGATGACAATCAGTCTCGACTACTAGAAGCTTTACAACTTTCCTTGCCTGCTGAGGCTCAAAATAAAAAAGAAAAAGCGCGAGATAAGAAACTCAGTCTGAATCCCATTTACAGACAAGTCCCCAGACTAGTGGACAGCTGCTGTCAGCATCTAGAAAAACATGGTAAGTAGACTTGTCTGTCAGTGATCAAGTACTAAAGACTTTCATTTATTCATTTAAGCACCCAATTTCAATTCTGTGTTCATTTGATCAGGCTCTGGGCCAAAACTTCCTTTGTGAAGGAAGTGTACAGATGTGAGAGTTTGCTTAAGAGATTACCAGGTTAAACAACCTTGTGGGGGAAAAATCAACTTGATGGTATTCAGACTGCTCAGCCCCCGAGAGTCCTCAGAAGTGGCCCTGGAGGCCAAGCAATTTAGGGAAAGATGGAGTCTATTGGGCTATGTCTGTCCCCAGGCCCCCTTTCAAACAGAGCAGAGCCATTTTTATCTTTTATACATTGAGGTTACTCACAAGTTTTCCTTTAAAAAATAAGAGTCCAGGTTCTTTAAAAAAAAAAAAAATATTTGGAAATCGTTGCTTAAATGAATAGAAAATGTATCCTTTTTGACGAAAGGTTTACATATTGCTATTTGCATTTTTGTGGAAGATGTCCACTTCAAATTTCTCCACAGGCACTCTTTTCCAGTTAATATGTTGACTTAAAAGTGATACACAATTATTTTAAAAATTTTCTTAAATTTAGACTCTGGGCTCATTAAACTTCCATTTCCATAATCTAAATTTGTTTGCTATAGTGTTAGCATGCATTTTATGGACATAAGAAAAGTTTCTTAATAACTTTTTTACTATGAAAATAATATGCTCACTGTAGTACAAAAAAAGTAAACAGGAAATAAAATTTACAGGCTACCATGCTACCATGCAGACATAACTATTGCTAACATTCTCATCTATTTTCTTCTAATCAAAATGGGACTTTATAAAAAATTAAGGATATATCAAAATTTCTTAATCCTTATTAGATATGGAAATCACTGAATAACATGGGTGACAATAAAATTAATGTATTAAAATCTTATTTGTTTTTATAAAATTTTAAGTGTAGGTTCTTTTATTTTCTTCACCTTATCTTTCACATGCCTATGTATTACCTATGTACATTGATCATACCTCCTCTCTCTATATATATGTGTTTATATGTACACACACACACATATATCCAAATACAGTCATGTGATACAGTCATGTGATGCATAGCAACATTTCAGTCAACAGCAGACCACATATATGATGGTGGTCATATAAAATTAGAATATTATTTTGACTGCACCTTTTCTGTGTTTAGAAACACAAATCCCATTGTGTTACAGTTGCCTACAGTATTCAGTACAGGAATGTGCTATACAGGTGCATAGCCTAGGAGTGATGGGCTATCCCATATAGCTTAGGTGTATACTAGGCTGTAGCATATAGGTGAGGCTATACCACAATGATGAAATTGCCCAATGACACATTTCTCAGAACGTATCCCTGTTTTAAGTGATGCATGACTCTGTGTGTGTGTGTGTGTGCATGCGCATATGATTATCTTCCTATTCCTTCTTGGAAAATAAACTGGAAGTCAAAGAAAATGTCTTAGTCATTTTGAATTCCCAATGCTTATTTATCATGATTAACACAATGTAGATGTTCAATAAATGTTATTTGAACAGAATTATTTTTAAAAAAATAGCTTAGCAACTAAGGAATTCAATACTGTGAATATGTAAATTCAGCCTAAATTTCACTGTGAGGTAGAAAAAGAGACACATACTTTTAGAATTATAATTTTCCCCTATGAATATTATAGAGAGTGAACTGGAAGCATTATAAAGAATTATAGCAAGAAAATTGTACCCTAGTCACACGAAAATCTAGTGCCAGGTTGAGTAACTGCTTTTGTGAAAGAAAAATTGGTATATCTTTTTATTTTCTTGAAAATAAATTGTCATGAATTACAGTTTGTAAAATAGCATTTCCTTTAAATATATTCAAAAACAGGGCAGTTCATTTTCTTTTTTGGAATCATTAACATATAGTTTAGGGACTAAAGACAGGAAGATAACCTGCTTGGCCTGCCAAGGCACCAATTCCATTCCAGGTTTCCATAGTATTTCAACCAAGTGACTCCAGAAAATTAAGAAACATGTTCAAATTCAAACCGATATTGACCTTGGTCACTTTAAGTCAATGAAGAAAGAGCAAACTTCAAAAACATTTTTTCACAAGACTTTATTCGCCTATTTTTGAAATGGGTAGCAGAGGGCTTGAGTCACATTAGCCTTATAAAAACATTTGTCAAAGGTGTTTTCACCCTCTCCAAATTTGGTCTTAGACAATTAGATTGGGCCCATCTATATTCGTGTACACAACCTTTCCTCACTTATGTTTTACTCAAATGCTCTCTGTACTACTAGATCAGAATTTCGTTAGCTTCCTCAATTTTTCAGAAGCACATATTTCCAAAAAATAGACAAGAATATAGCAGAGAATCAAACTCTATTATATTTCTGAGATTTAGGCTGATTTTCAGGTGAAACCTACTGTTCTGTGTGCCTGCCCCATTTCCAGAAGTCCTTAAGCCTGAGATTTGAGGGTTTCTGGAGGAAAGGGGAAAAATGTAATCATATCAATTTCTGGTACAGGGCACAGAAAAGTCATATATTATTGCCAGATCTATGCATTTTTTTGATACACACCTGTTTTTATCAGTGACTATCTTGTCACGTTTACTGAATGCCTCTACTGTATCTTCCCTTTAGGAAGGGGCTATATGGCTGTATTAGAAGAAAGCACTGGCCATCTAAAGATTGTCATTTGCTCTACACTCAAAAAGAAATTTAATTAAATTTTAAAAAACCTTAAAACATTATAGTCAATTGAGATACATAGAAATTATAGCAATTAATCACTATCTAGTTACTAGTTTTTTAAATCACAATCATTGTTAATGAGGGGAAATTACTTATAATTGAGGAAATGATGCCACAGCAATGAGTATTTCTGAACACCCTGGAGAATTTCAGCGAAATGAACAGTTCCACATGTGTAGAAAATGCCTTTATGTGATACCTCACTTCTAAAGAAATTTCAACCATTCAGAAACCATCTGAGAATAAAAACTAAATGTAGCCAAAATTAAAATTACTAAGACCTACTATTATATTAAAGTTTTCTATTTTGCACGTAAAAGACCCATTCAGTTCATTCAGGGCCTATTTCTCTCTATATAATGGTATGTGCCAGATATTATTCTAAGTATTTTATATGCATTAATCGAATCATTGCACAACTTTTGATGTGGGTACTAATTATGATCATTTTGCAGATGAAGAAATATAATTCTGTATTTTATTCTAAATAGCTTGATTATCCTGTTTACAATCTCCCGGAGAGATAGAAGCAATAAATGAAGTTGGGGGTTGGCTTCAGTTACGAGGCGGACATACTGATGACAGTAACAAGGAGGGTTCTGAAATCCTTTGAAAATAGATGCAAAGTAGCATTCCCTTAAGAGAGTAAAGCACCGCTATGTGCTTATGTGAGTCAGCAATAACTAGCCTCTCTCCATGATTCTTCCAAATTATTCTGGAAGTTCAGGATAACACTTAAAATATACAGAACCAATAAATGAGGTATTTATGGTTGTTATCTTTTCTAACTAAAAACCCTGGAAAACCAACTTAAAAAGTCATACTTAATATATAATGTGGCAAGACCATTAAATAAGTATACAAAAGGTATCCATTTCCAACATAAGAGCAATAATCAGTTATGTATCATCATAATAAAATAACTTATTCATATTAATATAAAAATACCCAGAATATCTGCAATGATAAGTAAGAAACTTCTATGAAGAAAACTGCAAAGCTCTACCACTAGGCATAAAACACAACTTAAACAAATCAAGATGTTTACTTTGTTTCTGGATGGAAAGATATAATGTTAAATGTTAAAAGATTTAAATTCTTTCCAATTTAATTATATATTGTACTAGTCTGAACTCTTTCAGTGGCAGGATAGAGGAACTCAGATAAAACTAGATTAAGCAAAATGCCCTAGCCCCCCAAAAGCCCAACAACAACATCCTTATTTATATACTGGGAGTCTGATCTAGATTCAGGCTTAGCTGAATCCAGGATTCAAGTGAGGCCATGAGCCCTCTCTGTCTGTTTGCTGAGACCAGCTCTCTTCATATGGCTTCAAATGGCCATAAGCAGCTCCAATATGGCGTCACTCTCATAACCAATTATCCCAAATGAAGAGGAAATGAGCCACCAATGAAAGAATAAATGTAGACAATGCTCATCAACGGCAATGATTAATGGCCGGCATAGAAATGAGAGCCATTCAGACATTCTGTGCCCCCTGAGGGAAGTACACAATACCTCTTATGAAGTATTCTTGCCCCCCCCACCCCCAAAATCACGCCTGAATCAGAGAAATCTCTGGCTCTAACTCACTCTTTAAATTATTTTTTAAAATAATTTTAAATAATTTATATTTTTTAAATTATTTTTACATTTTTCTGCATTTTCTAGATTTTAAGAAGTACATTTTAATTATGACCAAGCAAGAAATATCTAGTTTTAAAATTGATAAATACCAAAAATCCATATAAAATTCGTGTTTAGGTAATTATTCTGAATAATGAAGAAAATGTTGCATTATTTTTTCTCATAGGGAGAAGGTGTAGAAATATGCAATATAACATTGAAAATTTTTTACCCAAAGCATTTCACATAAAATGATTGTGGTGCTTAAAGGGCTGACCTTTAAGTATCTGGAAAAATATAAATGGTGTAGGATGAAAGAAGCATTGCTGTATGCTGTGAAGTTACTATCGCTCTGCATGCTACAGCACAGTGCTGGCATTCTGCTCTCTATTTTGATTTCCTACAGAGTCAAAAGCCATAAAACAGAACTGTTGGGTTTTTTTGCTTGTTTGCAGGCCTCCAGACAGTGGGGATATTCCGAGTTGGAAGCTCAAAAAAGAGAGTGAGACAAGTAAGTAAAAAGTAAAGATTATATTTTATGTTTCACTTGACTTTCAATGGAATTACCTTGTGCAAAGTTCGAGTTTATGCAAATTCCCTTTTGAATATCATTTTTTTAATCCTCCAACCAATTATAGTAAGCTCAGAAAGTTTGTTATAGAGTTAGGCTCAAACACTTGAAAACAAACGTCTGTATGTGCCCATGCTATGGACAACCAAACAAAACTAGTTATAAACATGTCATTGAAATGGCAAAAGCAGGAGATTCAGTGAATGCCTAATTACTAAGTGATAGAATATAGAATATAGTTGTATAGCAACCATTTTTACTAAAATGTGATATGAAAAACTCCATTAGCATTCTCTTCACATAAGATGCTTTGTTTTATAGCTTTCTCAAAAATATATAATTCTTATTAAGTTTTCATGGATCCCCAATTCATATTTCATGTAGGGACTGTACCCCTTGGTCTGTTCAGCACTCTGCAGCATTCCTGCAACAGAAGTTTGAGATTAGACCTTCAGGAATAGGTTCCTGAGATTAGGCAGGTGTCTGTGTTTGTGATAGCTTCATAAAAGGCAAACCATCCTTTGAGAAAATAATTCATTTGTTAGCAAAAGAAAATTAAAATGTTATTTTCCGTCTGTTGGTTCCAACAGAAGGAAATAAGGAACACAGCAACTCAAAAATGAAGTCAAGTGAAAATAAATTTTAGTTGGATAAAGCTGAAGAAATGATGTTTGTTCATATTATTGAAAGTAACTGAAATAAGTGCCTCCTCATGTATCTTTTTTGTCAAGATAAAAAGGTCTTTCAAAAGAAGTGTGTTTTCTGATTGATTTGTTGGTTTTTATTCTTAAGAGTCACACAAGAAACTATTGAACAACATTTAATGTTTCACAACAGGACTTGCGGGAAGGTAGTGCAGTGACATTTCTTAGGCCTCTCACCTGTGCAGAATTGCAGAATATTTTCGCAAATATTACCTCATTGAATCCACCCACCAGCTGTGAGAGTAGCCCCTTTAACCCACTTCTGTTGAGGCTTAGAGAGATCAAGAAACTTAATTCAAGATCACACAAAATTAACCAGTCACTGTTAACTTCACAGGCCAAGCTCTTTGTATGGTCCATCCTTTCTGCATATGTGTGTGCTCGGAAAAGAAACGTGGTGTGTTTGAAAGATCATAAATTGGAAGGCTTCTTAGTTCTGGCTGCCTGATGCATGCTGATGGCAAATTATCTGGAATCAATAAGCAGTTCAGGACAGTGATGGGTATTCCCATCAGGTAGACAGGTGGCCAAGTGCTAGAAATTATTCATCAATTATATCTAGATCCATCAAAGAGAAAGCCTTTGCTTTACTTAAGGATTACCCAATAAAAATATAATTAGTGTTTACCTAGAATTAGATTTCAAGCATGAAATATGCTCTAACTTATTCACCATTTTATTTTGTTATATCACCTCTTAGCACCCTACACTTTTTCTTCAGAATGCTAGTCACAATATTAAGAGCTCATCATTTATGGGCTTACTTGCTTATCACCTTGTCCCTCTACCAGTCTGAGAGATGGAGAAGGGTAGGAACTTCACCTCTTTATTCGCTATGTATTTTGGGGCCCTGTAACAGGGTGTGGTACGCAGGAAATATGCAGTAAATCTTTGTTAAATGAATGGATGGATGAATGATTGAACAAATGAACTCTTAGAGAAGTTTATTGCATAGCATAGATTCATGAAGTTATATAATTATTTTTACAGTGGAGAACAATGCATAAGAGAAGCTGAGGTGTCAGAAATAAAAGTAGAATGTGGAGTTATCACTACTTTCTTCTTGCTGTTTTGTTTTCTTGCTGTTGTAAATGCTTACTAATAGACCTAGTATGATTAAGTCAGGGAATCCTTGTGGTAATTGTTAATAACGCTGTCTGTCTTGCACAAATATAAGACAGCTTTTATTTAGTTATTGTCAACTTTTAAGCCTTAGTCACAGATATCTTATCAGGATTTTTAATGTTATTGTTTGCAGACCTCTTTGGCCTTCTTGTTGAGTACCTCAGTAAATCATCAACATTCAGCATGGCAGGATGGGTGACATGCAGAACTGCTGCGTAATAGATTAACATCTCCTTCCCACATTTATAGTTGACCTATATTCTCTTCTACCTCTTAACTCTTTCTCCTAACCTTCTGGTTGCCATTATAGAGCCCTTCTATTTACATCATTAACAGTAAATCCACAGATAGTTTTATTTAATAATGCATTTAATATATGTTCATAGCTGGGCTGTGTAGACTCTACAGATCAAGGCTACATGTTTTTTACTTCTCCTTCCTCGGGTCTGTGCAGACTTAATTCCAGATGTTGTGTGTCACAACACTTCTTTTGCTGGGCACCGCACACTGAGGTATGGTGTTACATGACTGCCACTTAAACCATTATTTTTCCAGTTACGTGAGGAATTTGACCGTGGGATTGATGTCTCTCTGGAGGAGGAGCACAGTGTTCATGACGTGGCAGCCTTGCTGAAGGAGTTCCTGAGGGACATGCCGGATCCCCTTCTCACTAGGGAGCTGTACACAGCTTTCATCAACACTCTCTGTGCGTAATACAGCCATTTGTGGGAAAGTGGCCCTAGAATACCGGATGTCCAACTCACTCATCAAAACTTCGTGCATGGGTTTCCCGATAACTACTTTGGTTCTTATTTATCAGTCTCTAATGAGTGGGCTATTTGGGGAATTTTCTGAGATTTACCCCAGGGAAAATTATCAAGAAGAAAACTGCAATAAAACAAATAGAAATAGCCAAGAAGAATTTGGGATTCTTTCAAATGACTTCAGAATAGTAGAAAGTGCTATAAATTGATGTTTTGGAGTACCAACAAGAGTTCACATTGAGTCTGCACCTAAAAACTAGTTCGTGTTTCTGGTATGAGGAAGGAGGGAACCACAGGAACACAGACTGAGAAAAAGGGGCAGGCAGCATTCCAGGGGAAGGATGGCACAGCCCAGTGCCAGGACTTTTAACATAGTTGCTTCTGGGCTGTGGGTACAGATCCCACGAAGGGGAAAAGGGCAGGGGGAGGGATGGGCCAGATCTGGTTCAGCCTCTATACGTTTCTTCCTCCAGTGCTACAATTCGAATATGATCACAAACTGGGTGCGGTGGCTCACACCTGTAATCCCAATACTTTGGGAGGATCCAGGCAAGAGGATTGCTTGAGCCCAGGAGGAAAAAAACAAAACAAAAACAAATAGGATCACAACAGAGAAAGAAGACATTTTCTTTAGGCAGTGTCTTGGTTGTTGCCAACAGAAAAGAGCCTTAAATTTGTTATAAACTCAATTTCAGAACATTCGCCAATTCTCAGCCATTGTAAGTAAATAGTTACCAACAATGAAAGACTGCAATTTGTAAAGTAAGTGATGAGTAATGCCAGGGAAAGGAGGGAAAAGAAAGTAATGGAAATTGAGTTGCCTTTTTCACTTGGAATATAATGATTTTTCTAGATGTTACACTTCATCAGGTCTAATTTTTCTTTATGTCTTTCATAGAACCTTGTTTCTGAATTGCTAAAGCAATGGGTGAATGGGTGAAGGCATGAAATGGGACTTGCCTTGATATCCCCTTTCTTGAGACAGTTGAAAGGAGGCCTTTCCCCCGTGTCTCAACAGTGCGAGCTCCCCTTTTACTTACTCACAGCACCTCCTTTTGCCTTGCTTAGTGTTGGAGCCAGAGGAACAGCTGGGCACCTTGCAGCTCCTCATCTACCTTCTACCTCCCTGCAACTGCGACACCCTCCACCGCCTCCTGCAGTTCCTCTCTATCGTGGCCAGGCATGCCGATGACAACGTCAGCAAAGATGGACAAGAGGTATGGCCCCTTTGCTGCCATAGATGCTGTGACTCATCCTTTCTCCCACTTTAAAAGGGCATACCACCAACATTGCAAAACATTTTTACCTGGCAGAAATGACGCCTCCGCTTCCCTGATCTATCTACGTAGGACCTTCTCTGGAAAGACAGTTCTCAAGAGTGTGTGGGCTGTTAGCCTCCTTGTATAGTTCAAGGATGCTTCTGAATGAGGCTGTCATTTTCCATGACGATGACTAAAGACCCTGGATTTCCATTTGTGAGAAGATAAACAATGAGCTACAGGAGTGCTTGCAACCATATAAAAGTGGAGTAATGGGGGTGGGAGGAGATAGTTGTCCTTGTAACTGATTTTATCTGCTTCTTTAACTTGGAGCCCAAATATGATGTCATCTTTTTGTTCTTCCAGTTTATCCCTGGAGATTCCATCTGCACTATTATCAAGAAGCCTAGTATCTCCTTTTTGAGCAGTTATTTCCTTCCTTAAACCCTCCCCCCAAAATAAGAATTTGCTCAGTGCAATGGAGGATCAGTCCTGTTTCCAAACCAGGTGTAGAGGGAACTAGAAGATCTGATTTGTTGACTGTTGTCATTGCACCTCTGTGTCACATGGTGTCAACCACTGAAAGCAGGTTCTGCATAGTCCCTCAGATCGTTTAGAGATGCTCTTATTGGACCTGGTCCCCACTCAGGCCCAGTGTAACCCTCTGCAAATCTGAGAGCTTGGGCTCTGGTTTTCTTTGGTCACGCTCATATACTTCAAGCTGTTTTGTAGTTTCACCCTTGGACAAAGGAGATGCTGGCTTCAATTTTAAGTGACCTACTAGCAAGCAACCTATTTAATCTTCATCTTAACCAGAGATCTCTTTCCCTCTTTGATACCATGCAGTCATATTTCTCCCTGACCTTGGATTCCCCAGGAGGTCTCAGACTCTTTTGTACATTAACATGCACTATAAAGCAACAAGAAGGGGCCAGAGGCATTCCAAACTTCACCACAGGAACTTTTATTTAGATCCTTGTTAAGCAGAACTCAGCTATTGTGGATTCAGTTCTGTGTTTGTCAAATTTCTTTCCCAAAGGACATGGTCATATGTAGTTTTTTTCACTCTAATCCAGAAAGACAATTGTGCATTTCTCCTCCTCCTCCTCCTTATGTATGTGAGAATGGAACTTTCCTGAGTTGGACATTTATCTCTATAGTCATTATAATTAGTGAAACCCCTGCTAGCTTCAGGTTTCATAATACGGCACTGACACCCTATTTCAACATACACAGCTCTTCCATGGTTATACTATAATTCTCATAATTGTTAAGTAGTTAGATCACCCCTCTGGATGTCAGCCTTTATGGACCACACATTTAACAGAAGCTGTAGACTTGTCTGCCAAATTGCTGGGTAAAGGCAGAGCCCTGTGTTCAATTGCTTCTCTGACATTTCTTAAGTACTATGTGAGAAGGAGAAAGTTGAGTCTCAGGTGATTAAGAAGGCATTGAGGAAAGTGAAAAGTTCAGTCCAATCGCATCCACTATTGCTCTTTTAGAATCATTTTCAGACATTCTTTCAGTCCAAATGCTGAACAGGACTTCATGGCCTATGCCAAAAAGAAAAAAATATTCTTGGATAGGTGTAAATGAAGTTTAGCATGCTGGAATACTAGCTCCCATGTATGTCTCTCCTACCATGTGGCTGACGTTCTGCCAGGGGCTACATTTATAAGTAACTTTCCCAGCCTCCCACAGGGAGCCTCCATGTAGAATTGTACAAGTGGCACATTTGTGAATTTCACAACTCTGGAGGAGGTGCCATATACCCCATAATCACTGTAGATTTGCAAAGTTATTAGTACAACATCATCCCAGAAGATGATAGTGAAAGATCTTGAGGAAGGACCTTCTTTTTCTAATTCACACAAAGTCATTATATTGGCTAGTGTGGTTGGGCTGGTCCCTTGACTAGTGAAGTCCCAGTTGTGTATCAAACACAAGTCAGTCTAAATTATTGAGAAAAGAAATATATATAGAATAGGAATTGGAAGAAAAAAACTTTCTGGTGGGTCTAGTTCAGGGTTTCTTAACCTCTGGACAATTGATATTTGGAGACCGTGAATTCTTTGTTGTAGGGGCTGCCCTGCATTGTAGGATGTTTGGCAGCATCCCTGACCTCTACCTGCTAGCTTCCAAGAGCAGCATACCGCCTCTCCCCCAAGTTATGTCAATCAAAAATATCTCCAGAATTGCCATGTCTGCCACCAGGGGTGGGGGATCAAAATTGCCCCTGGTTGAGAGCACTTGGTAGCTTTATAACTCACTGACAACGTGTTCTTAGACAAATCTATTAACCCTCCTAAACCTGGGTTTCCTCATCTGAACTTGGGGAATAAAAATTCTTCAGCTGGGACCACACAGTGGTTGAGAGGCCTAGTTTACTATAAGGAAGATGAAAACATCCTAGTAACAGTGAAGTTGTACAAGGAAGCAAAGAATCACAAGGATTTCTAGACACTCAACCTAAACCTTGCATCAAAATGTAGGACTGGTAGCCAAAGATTAAAGCAGCAGGGGAAGTATAAGGAGAGTATCGCTTCTGTGAAATGGTTAGCAGTGACAGGAGAGCAAGCAGCTAGCACAGCCACCTTGGACTGGAGCAGAGCCTTCAGAGCAGTGAAGTACTGAGGGAGATAAGGGGAAATGTGGCCATGTTCCTAGAGTGGTGAATGCCTCTGTGAGGGGCAGGCAGGCGGCTAATTCTTTTAAGCCATGAGTCTTTGGAAGGATTTGGCTAACAGGTGATATAACTTGTGCTGTGGGTTGGTTAGAGACAGAGGGAGAGTGCATTAGGAAGCTTTTGTAGCAATGGTAATATGGACAGCAGCAAATGCTTCCATGTACGAATGGCCTTGGTAATTGAATTATGTACAAGTCCTGAACTGCGTTCCTCTAAACCCAGGATTGTTGTTCAGGGATTTTCTAATGACTGTTCTCAGGATGCTGTAGCATATAGGAGGTAGAGAAAGTGAGGACACAAGGCAAATATAGAAATAGGGAATGCAAGTGCAGTCGCTGCAGACATTCAGAGAAGAAGCGATGAACATGGCCAGAAAAGTTAGGAATGGCTCCATGGACGAGATTGAATTTAAGATACATGTCGAAGAGATTGACATGTGTAGGGATTGGGTAAATGTACCACACAAGCATGGCATAGGGATGGGAATTAGCTAACCCCCTTCTGGTAGAAGTTGAGGGTAGAGGGAGAGAATCAAGAGAGAGGTTCTTTGTTCATGATTTTTCTAGTTGGTTTGGCATGAGCAGGTAGAGAATATAGAATGGGCAGACCAGGGCAAGGCTAAAAATCAAATTGTAACATATATGGTAAAGAAACAAGCATTTTTAACTTCTCTTGCCTATTTGTTAGTTTGTATATCTATTTGTTTTTTATGGATTACAACATGGAAGAAAATAGAGGCAGATTGTCAAGAAGCTTGAAGGCTCACACAGGCTCTGCCAGCACCTTGCTTCATGACCTGTCTTTATGAAAGAGAGGAAGAGGAAGGAAAACAGAGTTGGAATGGGGGAAGGTGTTAGCTTCCTTATCTATAAACTGAACATAATATTTCCTCTGTAATAGGTGCTTAAACTTCAATGCATCATTAACGGATGGGATCGTAAAGACTCTAAAAGAAGGGGATGAGAAACGTTGTTGATTAGTCAATCAGTGGTTTTTTGGGGAAAAATAGCAGTAATTTATTGAATTGTGGTGTTTAGCCATCTTGCATTTGTTTTTTTTTTTTCTTCCATTTTGTTTAGTTTGCTATTTGCTTTACTCTTTAGGGAAAAGAGAAATGCACAAATGTAAGAAACATTTCATTCTTCTAGAAAGAATATAGCAGGAACAAAATTGAAGCCTCCTGAGCAGTGGTTTTTCAGAGAGTCCAGGAACCCCCTGACATTGCATGGAAAATGCACCTGCTTGGTGAGAGAGGTCATAGCTGACGCTGAGTGCTTGAAGGGCTTATAAGGCAAAAAAAGAACTTAGGAGCCACCGATGCAGGGCCGTGATCACTGATCTTTGAGGGAGTACACGCCTCCAAGAATTGGGATGCTGGCTTTGGAATTTTAGCCTGAGTCTCTGCCATCCTGTTTTAAAGAACATTTTCCCAATTCCCCGTGCCATGACAGGGTCTGCTGAGCTGGCGGGAACAGGAGCAGGTGCACCGACCTGATGATGAGAATAGGGCTGTCCGGAGCGGAGCCGCTGGCTTCACTTCTTGCTGCACCACCCCCTGGCTCTGGGCTCTGGGTATCACTTCCCCTGTCTATAGAATAAAGACAACAGCAGCAGCTTCTTTGTAAGCTTATAGTGAGAAAGAGTTGAAATGGCTGGTGGAAAGCTCCTAGCTCAGTGTCTGTACATACTAGACTTTTAATAAATGTGAACTATTCATATGATGCTTAGAAATGATCTAGAATGCTTATTTAGTGAAGATAAAAGTTGTCCTTGAATTGGCTGATTAATTAAATAATGAAGTAATGGTCGGGGCTTGAGTGTACATCATATTACCTAGACACAGATATATAGCATATATAAACATATGCTGAAACACAAGGAGCAAAGGTGGAAGGTGCCTGGAAGCAAGTCTCCTTTCCAATTTAAAAAACAGTAAAACAATGAAACAAAACAAAGCCGAAATGCGTTACCAAGCACTAGCAGCGTGGTCTGCAGCTGGAATCTATGTGCAATTTTACAGATGGATTGTATTGCATTCCCAGAATAGCAACAGGAGAAGGAGAGAGCGGAAACGGAGATCTGGATTGTCCTTGTACTAAACGTTCTTTCAAAAGAAAACAGAATCTTCTATTTGTTAATGTTAAAAAAAGAGAAAGAGAAGATCCTAGCATTACTTTAAAGGGGGAGGAGGAAGCACTCCAAATGCCTCTGAGTTCTAAAGGGAGGAATCTGAAAATGACACATTTTTGATTTTGCCCTTAACCACGAATTTCCAGGAAAAGAAATGAAAAATAAAACCAAAACTTGTCAAATTTTTTATCAATGAAATAAAACAAAGAAAAATGATTGAATGGTCCTACAAAAAGGGCACTTTCTTTCAAATTCCCAGTGTTTACCACATGAAATCATTTCCCTTGGTGGCAAATTATTCACCTGAAAACAGCCTTGCCTTCTAAAAATAAAACAACTCCTGTGCCATGCTGGGGTTTCAGGGCAGGGCAGCCACCAGCTCAGCACTCCACAGGACAAGGGTAGGACTCTGGGACACTGGGTGCTTTGTCTCAGCTGTTTATTGGGACTCCCGAATGCTATGCTTGGCACCCAGGTGCTTCTCAAAGGCTGTGTAGATCTTCCCAGGCAAAAGGACCCCACCAAGCAGCCACAGTTCCCACACTTAGCCCAGCAGTCCTGGCTTCTCAACTAATATTGACAAGAGAAATAAAAATTCATGCAGACCAGCGATTTTTAACCAGGGGCAGTTTTGCCCCAAAAGGGACATGTAACCATGTCCGGAGACAATTTTGGTTGTCACAGCTATAGTTGGGAGGATGCTCCTGGCATCTAGTAGACCAAGGCCAGGGGTGCTGTTCAACATCCTTCAGTGCATAGGACAGCCCCCACAGCAAAGAATGATCTGGCCCCAAATGTCATTAGTGCCAAGGTAGAGAAACCCTAGCCTAGAGAAACTTATCCAGACATTCCTTCCCATCTTAAAAACAAACAAAAAGAATTCCCAAACTTTTAAAAATGTTCATATTCCTTATTACAATAATTTGACTTGTAGGAATTAACTCCTAAGACAGTGCTCTGCCAAGGTCACAAAATGTCTTTTCAAGGATTTATTTTGTACCATTGCTTATAATAACAGAAAACTGAAGACAACATAAGTGCCCATCGGTTGGCTGTGCTTAAAACAAATCATGGTCTATTCGTGCAATGGGATGCTCGGGCCCCACAAGGATTGAAAACAGGATTTCTGTGAAATGTAAAGATTAATGTAATGTATTGTTAAGAGACAATAAGCAAGTTACAAAAATATGTGGAGTATGATCCCAGTTTTGAAAAAGAAAATAGCACAGGTATATTTGTATATATGTGCATATGAATGGCTGGTTCCTGGAAGAGGTGGGATTATGGACTTGTTTTCTTTATGCTTACCTGTAGTTTCTAATTATTCATATATTGAACATGGGTAATATTTTTATGTTTCAAGCTAAAGAAAATCGTTCCTTTTCTTCACTCTGTACTCTCCTTTACCTCCTCCCGTCTTTCTTCTTCCTCTTTCTCTGTGAGACCTTTGGAAGGAAGTGTCCGCAGTCACTCTTTCCATTATTGCAAGCACAGCTCACTCCTACCACACCACTGAAACGGCTCTTGGCTAGGACATCAGGACCGTCAGAGTCCAATCCGGAGGGAAGACTCATATGGGGTGAACCTCTGCCACAGTTTATCACTCACTTGGAACTCCCCTATCATTTCTTCTCGGACACAGAGTTTTTTCATCCTCTTAACTTCTCACCCATTCTTGACCTTCTTCATCAGCTGCTCCTTGAAGGTGTTGGAATCTCAGGAACCCCTTCTCAGCCCTCCCTGTTCCTCACTTGCTCTCTCTATTTTGTTTGTTTGTTTGTTTAAACATCGACTCTTCACCCTCAGTGTTATCCCCTTCATTCGTCTCCCCCAATAACTTTGGGAGCTGCTGTTCATCCCTACTTCTTCAGTCCTAGTTCAGATGCTAGCTGCTGTCACCTAGACTATCGCCATGTGTCCCAGGTGGTCCCCTTCCTTGCATCCAGCATCCCCTAGTCTGTAGATCTGTGTAGATTGCTCTTCCTAAAATGCGAGTCCCATCTCCCTTCTGCTCTATTCAGAATCCTCTTATCCTTAGATCACAATTTGAACTCCTTGATCAGACACACAAAGACCCTCTCACCTAGCCCTTGCCTGCTTTTCCTGCAGAAGCCTCTGGTTCACTGAGCTTCCTAGGGCTCCTTAACATATTTCACATGTTTCTGTCTCTACATATGCTGTTTTCTCCACTGTGAAATTGCCCCCTGCCCAAGACCCTCTGCTTTTCAGCCTAGCAAACTCTTTTCTTCCTTCCAGACTGTGTGCAAATACTGCCACCTCTGTGGTCGTATCCCTGAGGCCTCTGAAGTTGAGAGCTTTATACTTCGTACTCATTACCTGTAAATGATAGGTGTATTTCCGCCCTGGAATGTGAGCCTTTAAAATAAGTCCTGTGTTGTGATCATTGTCAGAAACATTTTAAAGTAATAATAATCCATGAAAAATGCCTAGCCTATGGTAGGTGCTGAGTGGATGGATTAATGGAGAGATTATGGATTATTGGATGAAGGATAGTCATCAATATTTCTTAAGTGCAAACAGGATAGAAATTTTGTATAGCAGCTACTTCACAATAAACAACTTGGAGTTGCAAATTTTTCCTCAAGATGCTATTGAGCTGAACACAGAGCTCTGAGCTTTAATCCAAGATATGAAGCAAAGGGAAAATGGTGATGTCCCTCATGGATTCTGACAGAGTTGCAGGGAGAAAAATAGAAAAAAAAAACGTTTAATTGATTATCGAACCACCCTGCATTTTTTTTTTTGACCTTTCAGTGTACCACTCTGCATTCTGAAGAGCAAACATAACAGACCTTGTGTTCTCTTCTCCTATAGGTCACTGGGAATAAAATGACATCTCTAAACTTGGCCACCATATTTGGACCCAACCTGCTGCACAAGCAGAAGTCATCAGACAAAGAATTCTCCGTCCAGAGTTCTGCCCGGGCTGAGGAGAGCACAGCCATCATCGCTGTGGTGCAGAAGATGATTGAAAACTATGAAGCCCTGTTCATGGTAGGTGGCCCTTCTGTGGCAGGACATCTCAGTAAGCTGCCTATTGGGTGCCTCAAGTTTGCCATCTTCTGGTTTGCAGTGCTGGTCACTGACTGAATCCATTGGAAGCCAGGCAGTTTCAGTGGGAATAGAAAGTTTCATAACTATCATGCCACTTTAAGTTTGTGATTCCATGTTTAAACAAACATACTTGAGTTATAAATTTCGTTTTGTTGTTCTCTAAACGATGATCACGTTTTGCAGTCATTTAATTATTCATAAAGCAGTGTACTTGCTCAAAATAGTGATAAAACTCTTCTTTTTGGAATTCTATCTGTGGCCATCATGAATTCATGTATTCGTAAGCATTCTCAGTGATGGCACCTCCTCCAAGGTCAATGTTGACATTTTAATTCCTGCATGAAGCTTCACCTGTCCTTCCCATGTTCTCGCCATGCCACTTCTCTGTCCCATGCACCCCTTTCCCGTTCTTACTGATGTTTATCTTCCTCCACATTGTGTATGATCATTTACGACCATTTCCCCCAGTAGATTATAAAAGCGCTTAAAACAAGGGCTGTGCCCTTGTTATCTCCTCTCTGTATCCTCCGAGCACTTTTGGAAGGCCCTCCATCTGGCAAGCACTCAATAAATATTTTTTGATTTGTATTGAATTACCAGTTCCTGTTTTGCTTCATAAAACTGCATTTCTTGCTCCAACTTCCCCTGAAACATTAGAACAAATGCCAACTCCCTTCTGTTTCTGTTCGCCACTCATATTGCATGTCAAAATTTACAGGAACTTTCTCCACGTTTCTTCCCCCTTTCTCTTGTCAGTTTACAAACACCATAAAGCCTACCTATTCCTCTAGAACTCTGTGGCTCCTTCAAGCAAGAATGCCAGTTGCCTGTATTGAATCCCCTTAATAGATTGGCTACACTTATCAAATGCCTTGCATTAGATTTATCTCCATGCTTGTCTTATACCGATTTTTTTTTTTGTAAATTTGAGAGCCAGTGGTTTAGCATATTTGCCCCCTGTGTCTTACACCTATGTAATTGTGACCTAGTAATTCAATACTCATTAAGCATAAATTTTAGCTCCTGTGAAATGGAAAAAATAAAGATATGTCCTAATTCCCAGGGTGCTTACCAGAATTATTTGATATGTGAAAGCAGTAGGAAAACTGTAAAAGCCTATCCAAGTGTTAATTAATAATTATGTTAGTTGGATAACACAAGCTGCCTCAAATCTCAGTATTTTAACACAACAGATATATCTCTTTGACACAAAGTTTAATCAGATGTTTGGTGGACAGCCTTCCAGTTGTCTGGTGATTTAGGAACCCCAGCTCCTTGCATCTTGAGACTTTGCTATTTCCTGAGATTTTATGGGTAACCCCAGAAAGGGCATCCATCATATCCGCTCAGATCCTATTGGCCAGAACTTACCCACAAGCCACACTTAACTGTAAGGGAGGCTGGGAATGTATTCTGGTAGGATTTCCAAAAAGAAGAGAAAATGGACCACAGTGAAAAGTTCACTGAGGTAGAATGGTGTCTTGCTCCTCATTGTGTCTCTGAAGCACTGTCCCTATGTTACATATGATAAGCTCTCAAAAAATGTTGAATTCATAAAAAAAAATGTTGAATTCGTCATTGACTCTATAAATTTCACACTTCAACCAAAAGCCTCATAATCAATTACATACTTGGATGAATCGAGTGTTTGAACTTTTCAACATTTTCTTCAAGTTTTAACTCACATATCATCTTGCCAAGTAGTCTTGGCATTACTTCACGTTCTCTGGATTTTTTTAACAAAATAATACCTCTCATCAATCCTAATTCTATTATCTAAATTCTGTATTCTAAACAACGTTCTCCTTTACATGAATCCACAAAGCAGCAAGTGTTTCTTTTCTACCCCCGACACTAACAAAACTCTTCCTGGCTTCTTTGAAAGTACAGCTACTGCTATTTTCATTGTGCCATTCTTCTCCGCATTTCCTGCAACCTAAATTACGAAGGACAGCATAAAACATCAGTATCCCTCCTTTTCCAGCCTTTCCCAAATTGGATCTTTGTTTGCCATTCTGCGTAGGGATTGATGTCAAGGTTCTATTAGGCAGTAGCTCATATTTGTGTTCCCCAGTTATGGTCTTTACTTCTCTAAGAAGCTTTTCCTGGCCACCTTGTCTAAAATGCATCTCCCCCAACCCTACACACACACCCTCACTCCCTATTTTCCTTTCCCTGCTTTTTCTCCTTAGTACTCACTACTACTAATACAGGGTTGTACTAATTTCTCTTGTTTGTTGTGTGTTTCCCCCATGAACATGTAAGCTCCATGTCAGGGTGATTTTTTTTTCCCCATTTCCATGCACAATACTTTCTTTACTGTATTACCCCTGTGCCTGGGACACAGTAGGAACACAATAGATATTGGTTGAATTGATGAATGACTCGGTGGTAGTGCTGTGACATGTCATTTCCATATTACCAACCCTTATTCTTTATGTGTATGAAAAGGTTTGGGTATGGAAAATTAAGGATACTTTTCTCATAGTAAGTTAAGCATTAACATAGTCATTCTTGTTCTCCTTAGACAAACTACAGGAATTACATATGGAGAAAAAGACTAGTGCAGTAGGAAGACAGGGGGGGACAAAGATCCCATTGCTGAGTCTATAAAAAGAAACTGGCTCCGGAACCAGAAAACTTTACTATACATTAGTTACATGACCTCATCTTCTTAGATTTCTGTTTCTTTAGTTAACAAAAGACTAGGTTTGAACGAATGATACCCAGAATCTCTTCTGGTTCTAAAAATCTGCATAGTTCTGTGCCCTAGCACTTCCCTTTATTTTTATAAAGCACAGAAGAAAATTAATCTCATCACATTTTAGATTTTCCTGGCATATTTGGAATTTCAGAATCTAGTTAGTTATACCAGGGCCGGCGGTTGGTCGGCAAAGCTGGTCTATGTGGGTGGACAAAAATGCAATCATGTATATAGCTATTTTATTTTGTTTTGTTTTGCTTTTTTAAGAAGCTTTCAGAATTATTATAATTCCAAACAGGGAAGGATGAAGCTAGACAGGACCTAATGGTTAAAAGTAATTAGCAATTGTGCAGTTTCACAGTCCTTAGAAGGGTTTATGAGCTTGGAAAGGGAGGTGTCACTTCCATTGGCATTAGAAAGGAAGACTTGTTAGAAAAGGTGTCTATGAGCTTGTCCTTGAAAGCAGAGTAGACCTGGAGGCAGTAATTCCATGAAAGAACTCATGAAAGGGATATAGAAACCCAGGGGCCTGGCAGGGACCCAGAGTTTGTTCTGAGTGTTCTAATGTCCTTCATTTCCTGGTGCTGAGACTGCCTCTCCCAAGTGGCCAGTATCTGAGTTAATGCGAAAGGGCCTAAAAGAACCTGGCTTTGTCCCATAATACAGAAGAGACAATGAGATTCAGAAGATGACACATGATTCAAGAGTCTGGCTAGGACAGTCTTCTGCATTGGTTGTTTTCTTTTTAGGCACTCTTTTGGAAACTCTAGAGTTGGAAATAGACCATGATAACAGACATCATGACCACTCTATGGCAAGATCCAGGCAGCACATCGTAACAGTGGTCCTCAAATTTGAGCACACCACGGTGTCACAAGGAAACTTGCTAGACATACAGATTCCTAGGCTGCACTCCAGAGAATCAGATTGAGTAACACTGGGATTGGGCCCAGGAACCTGTACTTTCTAATGAACACCTCCAGAGGCTCTGGTAGTTTCCTAACTTACACTTTGAAAAACCACATCTTGGGAAACACCAGAATGGTGTAAAGACCACGAGCTTTGGAATGAGCTACCAAAATTCAAATCCCTGCTCAGCTGTTTATTTGCCATGTGTTCTTGGGCCCCACACTTAAATACCCTAAGCCTTCATTTTCCTGTTGTAAAAAAAGAAAAGATGAAGCGACCTACTTCACATGATTGTTTTGAGAATTAGAAATGACATTTTAAGGCTCCTAGGACAGGATTGGCATATACTAGGCACTAAAAAGAAAAAGATTGCTGCTATTATTACATTAAAGTGATAAAATGCCTGCCCTTTCAAAGCACATTCAGGTGTCATCTTGGAAATCAAGGCCACCCTGACCACTGTATATAATGCTGTCACCTGCTCCCACACATACATTCTCCCTAGATCCTCATTCTGCTATTCTTTTTTTACATAACATTTATCACCTTTTAATTCATTATATAATTTACTTATTTATTATGCTTATTGAGACTTAATAGAATGCAAACCTCACAAAAGCAGGGATTTTTGTTTGTTCTGCTTACTGACATTCACAGCACCTAGAAAGTACGTGGCAGAAGAAGATGGGTCCTCAGTAATTATTTGTTGAATAAATACTGCAACTCCATTGCTAAAAAAAGTGTATTTTTGTTGTTTGTTTGTTTTTGGTCCAGTGCCTGTATACCTCTTGGATTCCCTTACCTCTAAATCATGACCCTGCATTTCTGATATCAACAACTGTTTAAAAACTAGCTAGCATAAAATGATACTCTCCAGGGGCACTGGAAATAAAAGATAAGAATCATGAATATTTAGAAACAATCATTGGCATTATCCTAAGCAGAAAGTACTCACGGACTGAATCATTGACACACTAATTGTACTGAAAGTTGTTGCTTCTGTAACTAACATTGGGAATCTCAGAGAAAACTCATCTTGCTCCTGAAATTAATAAGAGCTTCAGAGCAAAGTGGAGAAAACTGTCAGCTCATTCTAAGCTGATGTTATATGATTCTTAATAGGACTTTTTTTCAGAGAGGGACAAAGAAGATAAGGCACCACCCTTGCAGGCTGATGAAAATTCTGGAGTACAGTGGAGACGTGGGAAAGCCAGCACGTTCCCAGCCCACGGGGTCGTCAGCCTGAGCTGGGGACCAGCTCAGCACACGTGGGAAATTTCGAATGAGCACTGCTGGGAGCAAGGGTCAGAGGCTGTGAGGAGGATTCCAAGCTCAGAAGCCAAGATTTGCTTTGTGTTCTCTTCATTCCCTAATGCAAATTGCATTTTCTTAAAGCTGCTTTGCACGCCAAGTCAGGAGTCAAACAATCATCCAGGTCATCAAACAAGAAACCACCCCTCCCAATATAGCCAGATAATTATATATGATTTCCATTTCCTTTTCTAAATAGCAAAACTACTCCTATTTATGTGCTGGGGGTTGGGCTAGTCATTACATACATCATTGGCTTATCTAAATTTCACCACCATTTCATGAGGAGTAAGCCAAGTTCCTTTGCCCAGGTGATACAGTGGCTAAGTGAATAGTTTCTACAGCATGATGCCTCCTGAAACAAAGGAAAAGGCACTTACTTTGATGGGACATCTCAGATACAGAGTCCATTTGGGGGGGAAGAAAAGTATTAATATATATATTTTAGCCAATCTGAAAATGGGGAGTGAAGGAGACCTTAAACAGCATTAACACCGCTGGACTAATCATAGCACCCATCCACTTGATGTTCAGGCCAGCAGAAGGCTTCAAGAGCCTTCGTGGGCTGGAAGCTGCTCACCTTGTCCCTATCTGCAAAGACAGAACATATTTCCTGGGGGCATCGCACACAGGTGGAAGAGAGCAAAAGCATATCACACCTGAGCCATTTCCACCTCTCTTAACCTGTTGCCATGGAGCAAAGACTGCTGATATTTCTTCATTTTCCTTACTTGAATCATTCCCCAACATAGCTCTGTGAGTCCTGGGTTCTTCCACTGATGTGCTTCAATTGCCAAAACACGCTGCCTGGCATGTATCAGGCACTTGAGAAATGTTTGTCGAACTTAATGCATCTTGACCCTCCGGTGCATCCAGATACGCTTAAATTATTAAACCACCTGTCACAACAGAGCCACACCAAAGGTTCTCAGCTGGGCCTGCCCTTGTTCAAGCTTTTGCTCCCGTAAACAGCCAAAGTGATTTCTTTTAGTGTGTTTCTTAACTATAAAATGTCATCATGATTTCCACTGATATTTACTTTTGCTGGGTTTTAAATGCCAAAGCATCCTTCTTGGTCAAGTGCAAAGTGATGGACTGGTGTGGAACACCCAGCAGCAAGTACAGTAGGGCTGGATCCTGGGAATTGCTCTTTGAGCAGCCCTTAACAGTTTTTTATGATGACTTAGTAAATGGAGAAAACTCATACCACTTTTCCCTCTCAGTGGTTTATGGAATAAACTATCCCCATATCAGTTATACCCTAGGCATTCATTCAAGATTTCATTTTAAATTTGATAGGGTAGATTTTCATTGTGGCAGTTTTATTCCTTCATATGTGCAGTGTTTACATTTTTTCTCTGAAGCAGGAGAGTCCAAAGTTCTTTTGATTTTTGGGATAGCATTATGCTTTGAAGGAACTCATTAAAATCTAAGAAGTTGAGTCTCTACATAAACACAACCATAAATGGTACACTTAGAAAATACCTAGAATTACTAAATAGTTGACTAAAACCCAGTACAGATTTTGATGTAAAACAATGAATTGTTAAGTGAAGAATCACTTTGGGCTGGGTTTTGTTTCTTCCTTTTGACATGCAGAATTGCTTGATTAAAAAAAAAAAGTAATATGTCTTTCACTGTCCTACTCCTTAGTTCCCATTTTGTTATGTCCAAAATCCCAGAAGCAGAAAAGGAAAATATTGTTTAATTATTGACCTATACTTTTCATTTTTGGAGTTTTTGTATTGATAAGAAAAATAGCTTAAGAACTTAGGAAAATTCTGATGATCTTCAGTTGGGAAAGGAAATGTATTTTCTCACTCTAGAAATGAATATCAAGAATATTGTGCTACAGCATGACATTGGTACTACTGATAAGCAGAGAGAAACATCTAGACAAGGACAACATAAGAAGTATATATCATGCAGACCATAATCCTGGGTGATTTTTATATTATTATTATTATTAGCCATTTCGACAACATTAATTGAGCAGCCACTGGGTAGAAAACACCACCCTAGCTTGTGTTCTGGAAGAGCATAAAATTTAGTGGGTGAGTGGGTGAATGGGTGAGGGTCACAGAAGTGTGGGTAGAAGCTTCCGGAGAGAAAAGAGTAGGAAGGCAAATTTAAAGGAGGAACATGAGACATCATTTAGGAAGCACTTGCCTGGCAAGGAGAATAATTAACTGCAGGTGGCTTCAAACACCAGCATTTGTTATCTCACGTAGTAAGAAACCTAGAGGGGCACAATGTTAGCAGCTCAGTGGCACTTTGCTCTCTCTGCTCTGCCATCTTCAGCTGCAAAATGACTGCAGTTGTTACCAGTATCTCTTGCAGCCATCACTGCATCAAGTGATGACGTTTCCTCTTATGCACCACTTTTCAATATGGAGGAGAACCTTTTCCAGAAGTTTGTACAAGGCCCCCCTTAGGGTACCTTGGCCAGAACTGGTATATATGATCTTTAGCTGTGAGGGAGGCTAGCTAACAGAAAACTACAACCTTCGGAGCCTGTATCAGTTCCAGGTGGAGAATTCAGGTAACCCCTGCCTTAAGGAAACTTACCTTCTAATTATGTGACCAGTAGGAAGGAAGACTCAAGGTCTGGCAAAAGAGAAGGAACCAGAAGGGGAAGGCTACACAGAGTCTGGCTTCCAAATTCTTGCAGTTGAGGGTACAAGAGGTCATAGGCTGTAACTCCGGAAATTCAGAGGGAGGTTGAGAGCAGAGAAAATCCCATAACTTAATTATCCACAAGCAAGAGAAGAGCATGATTCTTGTCCATGGGCGAATGGAGACAGAGACAAAGTGGGAAGACTGTTAGTAAAAAAATAAAAAATAAAAATTCACAAATATTGTCCATCTCCTTATTATCTGCTTTTATTTTTTCTTGTGTTTGACTTATTATTTCATCTATTTCTAAACATTTTTATTACTATCTCTCCTTGCAATTGGTAAGGTATTTTCAAATTGGTTAGCCCTTTTGATTCCCATAACACCCCCATTGAGGACAATGGATATATACCTCATATTTCCTTACAGATGCAGGAACAGGATCCTAAAGAAGGTGATTGATGTGTCCCAGTTTACATTAATTAGAAGCAGCAGAGCCACAATGACTTCAGGGGCTGTTGACTCAGTGGGATATTTTTTGACAGCATCCTAATTCCTGAAAATGTACACACAAGTGAATGCTCTGCCTGGATATTTCTTTCTTACATACTTTAAGCGGCTGTTTCCTATTGGTTTATTCATTTGCCTTTTGTTTCTCCATTAAGTACCTAAATTAATAGAAAAATGAATGCTCACACAATTGAACTAAGCCAGTAATTTGAAATTTTTATTAAATGAGAGGAAACGAAATGTGAAACTATAGCCAAAGATTAAAGGAATTATAAGAAAACAGCCTTGAATGCTGTTGTATGATTATCAGTTCCAGGCATCATTTCAAATTCTTACCTCATTTTCCCACTGGCCCCAATTTTCTGAACTATTCCTTTATCACAAAAAGAAAAAAATCCTGCAGTTTAATCATATAAATTTTTGAAGCTGCGTTAAGTCATTTTATAACAAAATGGATTATAAATTAATTAATTTAAGTAATGGATTATAGATTAATTAATTTAATTAATGGATTATATACACTGTAATCAGTTTTGTATAATACATAGGAAAATATTATCTGTACTTCCTATAATACATGGATCTACATTTTTAAGCCATATCTTTTTATTTATTTGTAAATAATGTCTCTAAGCCAAAATGGTATCATAGGTTTTTTGTGAAATGGGTTTTTTAAAAAAGAAGTTATGGATAGATTTATAGCCATGACTCTTTCTATTTGCATTTGTTACCAGTAAGAGTCACATATGATACAAAAAATAAACCTCCTTGCTGCTCCTGAGTCAAGATCCTTATCACTGATATTTTTTCCTTCCATCTGCCTGGAATGATTTTCTCCAACTCCTTCATCAACTTCAGTCCTGTGCTAAAATGTCAGCTTCTTTGGGACCTGATCATGCTATTTAAAATTGCAGCACCGCTCCCCAGCATCTCCTGTCGTCCTTCTTTGCTTCTCTTTCTGTTTCCCTTGTATATTTGTTTAATGTCTGTCTTCCCACATTCATTTCCAGCATCATGAGGACAAGAGTTCTTGTCTGTTTGGTCTGTAGTGGAATGGGAATCGTAGCACCCACTGCCTGGCACTCAGGAAGCATTCACTCAATATTTACGAAATGGGTAGAAGGAATGGAGGTAGGAGAAGGTCAGAGGGAGAAACACCACTGTGCTGAAGTAGAGGATGTTTGGCGGTGGCTCTTAGGGGAGAAGATGGGAAATAAAGATCGAAGAAAGCAAGTGAGTGCATGCCTTCAGCTATGGGGATAAAGAAGGTTCCCAGCAAGTGAGTGTCTTGATCAGAGCATTCCAACAACTGTACACACAAGAAATTTGATGCACATGTGAAGGAAATAGTGCACAAATAAGCAAGCTGTTGTATGAAAGGTCCATCAAGTACGTATTTGTTTTTCCAACTAAAAACTCAAACTAGCTTAAGAAATTTGGGGGCTCACATAGCTGAACAATCCATAAGAAAATATGGCTTCAGACATAGCTTGACCCAAGACTCAAATAATATCAAGACACCCCTTTTTTTCTCTCTTCATTTCTTGGTATCATTTGCTCAATTGTCAGGCCCTGTATGGCTACAGGCCCTGTGTCTTTTCTCTCAGAAGTCTCAAGGAAATTCTCATGACTCTTCATTGCCTCTAATGGAGTCACATGCCTGTTGCTCCGGCAACCATGGTGGGTGGGAATGGAATTATAATAGGCTTAGACTGGGGTGCACACTTCAACCTTGAGCTAAGGGTTGGGGAGCAGTTGGTTTTCCAGAGGAAGTTGAGGTATAACTATTTAAGAAGAGGGAAATGGAGGCTTGTAATGGCCAACAGATGACCACTACAAAGAGATAATTAGGGCTCGAACTTGGGTCATTGCAGTTGGAAGGGAAGAGGGAGGAAAGAAGTAACAGAGATGAAACCAAGTAGGCCTCCCAGCTCTAAGTGGGAGGAGGAGGACACAGAGAGGCTTGAATACATGATTTTGACCTCGTGTGACCAGGGTTTGGCAATGTCATTAATGAAGATTCGGGATAAAGTAGAAAGAACAAATTTATAAAGAGAAGGAATGCATTTTCTTGCTTCTCATTCCTGGTTTTGTTAATAAAATTGTTTCCAGCTTCTCAGAGCTCAGGAACCACAGAGTTCTACAAGAGGCAAGAGGCAAATTCTTCCACCAGCCACTTATTCTCAGAAGACTTGTCCCTGCAATTGTAACAAGTCTTCTCTCTGAGCCCGAGTGTGAGAGAATCAGACTAAAAGTTTATTTTAGTTTGAGTTTCCTTTGGTTGAGCTAGCAGCTTCTTTGGAATAGGAAACCGTGAGTCAGATCTGGGTTCAACCGTTTCTCACAGAACATTTCCACATGGATGACTTAGGGTTGCAAAGCCATCTTAGAAGATGTACTGTGGATTAGGCTTAGAGAAACATGTGGCGCTCATCCACAGAACTCTATTGGGTGCCTATCCAATTATGAAGTGGATAACTTTTAATTGGTAATGGACCGGGGTACAAGAAAGGAGTGAAGGCAGGCACCGAATAACAAAGTGACATGTGCAAATGTAGTAGCCAGCAGTTTTTTGACTGTTTGCTATTGACCAAGTGCTGTTCTAAAGTCTCAGCATAGAATGAGTCATTTAATTGCCACAGCAACTCTTTGTGGTACTACTGTTACTCTCATGTTACAGATGGGTAAACTGAGACCTAGAAGGGGCCTTGACACTGTACCTTGTTGAAGGCCCCACAACTAATAAGCGGTGGAGCTGGGATTCGAACACAAGCAGTCTGGCTTGAGAGCCTGCCCTCTTAAGAAACCGATCAGGTGTTCCAGAATTGCCCAAGACAGTCATCATTTATACCTATTGTCTTGGCATAATTATAAATATGAACTCTAAAAAGTATCCTCACTGGGTCAATAAATTATAAACACCATTCTCTTAACCATGATATTTTGCTTATTCAAAGCCAAGAAAATCTAGCCTGAGCAACAAAGGCATCCAATTGTTAGGTTCTGTCTCCAGCATATGAAGGGTGACATTTTAGATTGAATATGACTATTTGGCAATCATCCTGTTTGTCCTGAGATTAAACTGGCTGTATGGATTGGCGTAGGTTTGGTTTTAACCACTCTGCTCTCTTACTACTTTTAAGGCTGTGTTTCACACTATAGTAAAGTTGCCAATGACCATATTTTGCCTGTTTCTTGAATGGTTTGATTTATGCCTCAACATGTGGCTCCTCCAGGTTCCACCGGATCTCCAGAACGAAGTGCTCATCAGCCTGTTAGAGACCGATCCTGATGTCGTGGACTATTTACTCAGAAGAAAGGCTTCCCAATCATCGTGAGTATGCCCGTTTTCCACCTTCTAAAACCACATTAGGGATTTCTATTTCCATTTCTGAAGTACTAGAAAGGTCTACATAACTCCATGCAGGGTGACCTGAAGTGGAATTTTGGCAACTTTCTGGCAACTGCGATCAGTCCCCCTAGTCAGAAAATTCTTCAGTCTTACCAATCCACTTACCGAATTAGAAACCACTTTACCAGATTTTTGTGTCTCATTTTCAGCTTTCTCTAGCCTCTCGAGGTTTTTTGACTATTTTACTGGGGGTGGAAGCAATAAATCAATGGCAAGAAGCTCAAAGGACTATAATGCACATCAACGATTTAGCTTCTAGCATTCTGATAACTGCGCTTCAGGGCCCCTAAGGCTGCATGCACTTGGCTGTGTGCGCAGCTGTACCAGCGGGAGTGACCCATTACCAAACCACAGGACGGGCCTTGGCCAAGGCCTATGTGCCCATGTGAAATTAGAGCCGTGCACTGTCTTGGCTCTCTCTTTATGGCTAGTATGCTGTTGATGAAAATGCACACTGGTCTCCACATGCATCCATGTTTACAAAGAGGAAAATGCAAGTCATGCTTCAGACTATGGTTTGCTGCCATTTTTGCCCACAAAGGAAAAGCCCTGAATTTTTGCATTAGCCAGATTTTATGGTTAATCCCAACCTTTGCTACAGAGGCACAGTGTGTGGAGGCACTGAGCATTTGGCAAAGCTTGTTAAGGATATTATATTACATCATTAACCAGAAGGAATATCACCACCATGACACCAAGCCTTAAATTTGTGACAGGAAAAGTTGTTACTATTGTCTTATAAAATTATCATTTGTGTTATACTTTTAATCTACTGAATTTCAACAATTCTAAGACACATTTTGCCCCATGTTTTATCATCTCCAAAATTGAGATTTATAATCTTATAATCAATGACATGTCCTAATGTAATTCATAGCATTTTTTTCTTTCTTAGTCATATATAAAATAATGGTATGTCTTATTTGATGGTGCCTAGAAACAATGACACATGTTAAGTTATTCCTATATAATGATGTTGAATTTGATAAATTAATTTTCAGTTATGATTATTTCGGATATTTTAAAAATTATATTATTTAGAGAAATTTGCTGAAAAAGAATTCCATATTGTTTGGTCTCCTTCTTTCCCAGGTCATTACATGCAGCTTCACTCCATCTCCAGCAGAGCAGGAAAGACCTTTTAATTGGATCACCCTTTCAAATGCACTTTTTTTTTTTCAAATGCACTTTTAAAAATCCATGTCTGTGACAGTTATTATCAGGCCAAATTCTGGTTCAAGTAAGACGTTTTGCCTGGATTCAAGCCTCAAGAGCCATGAGGGAATAAAAATACATTCAAATTGTGCAAATGGGCTAGAATTTCAGGGCCTTGCTTTTCATATCAGAGAATTGGCCTTACACTTAAATTTTTCCTATCTTTCTAACCCTCATCAAGGTTTGAGTTCTAACTTAAGTTTTTATACTAACAAATGGCTTTTCTTCCAACAGATTATGTACCAGCAGAATTTTAATGAACTCAACTTATTTCCCTCTGTTTTGCAAAGAAATAGACATAGTGGCATTTCCATTTGTGAATCCCTTATTAAGCTGTATTTATAACATATCACTAGTACTCTGTGACAAAGCTAGAAAACACACACCTAAAAATCCACTGATTTTTGACTGGCCAAATTTCTGCTTTTGTGTGGCACTATTAACTAGATAAATTTTACACTTTAAAGAAAAGTTGATAGAAGTTATTTTCATGTGGTTTTCAAGTATGTTCTTTGCATATAAACGCCAAGGTAAAAAGTGAACCTTTCTTCCTCTACTATTAGGAAAAGAAACATGCATAGTAAGCCCATCCCAAGCTGTACAATTGTCTAGCTTCTTCTGTTCTCTATCCCTATGAGAGTAAGAGGTAGAATTATAAGGTCTAGCCAAGCTGACTCTAGACCAAGGTCTTAGGTGAGTGTCTGGGCTTCCAGGAAAGGCAGGGGAGCTCATGGGAGGTCTGTGTATGTCAAGGACTGGCATTATCAAAGAACAGAAAACATTTGGGGAAGACTGAATTAGTAAGAAGGAGAAGAAAATGTTTGGCTTGTTTTTCATCTAGGTATAGGGCTAGGAACAGCCCAAAAGGCTGATAATAATGCCATGAGGTAAAATACATTCATTAATAAATGAATATTTATTTTTAGTGACCTTTTGAGGCGTGAGAGTCCTACCCTTGAGCTATAGGTGGTGTCTTTATGCCACAAACATGTGCTTCCAAAACTTTACTGTGCATACAGATCACCAGATCTTGCTAAAAGGCTCTTTCTGAATCAGTAGGACTGACCGGTGGAGATCTGAGAATCTGAATTTCTAACAAACTCCCAAGTGATGCTGATGCTGCTGGTCCATGATCCACACTTGGAGTAGATAAAACTTAAAATATCAAAGCATATGCTTGCCTGTAAGAGCTTCCAGACTTGTTGGAGGAGGCCTCTGAGGTTAAAAATAATAGGAGGCCTGTTATTAAGTATGTCACAGAGTACCAAACGATAGGTGCTGGAACAGTTGCTCTCAGACTCACCTGCTCCCTGGAATCACCTGGGGAGCTTGAAGAACAACTATGTCTGGACCACCCTTTAAGAGATTCTGGTTCTTTTGTTCTAGATTGCCATCTGCATATTGGGATTTTTCAAAGTTCTTCACGTGATTCTAATGAGCAACCAGGGCTAAGAATCTCTAGCTTAGATCCACCACATTGCTTATCACTTATTTACTATCACATGGGAGCTTGAGCTGGGTGATTTTTGACATTGATAAAAGGAGTCTTTGTGTTGACAAAGGAATGCTCCAGATCGTACATCCACTTGGAGTTTGGAGAAGGGAAAGAGATATGACTTCTGAGAAGAGGAAAGATTTGCAGTGAACTTTGAAGACTGGGGAGGATGTAAACATGCCTGGATGTTTGGGGAGCTTGGAACAAGGCCTGAACATAGCAGTAACTATGTTGACTGGCTGGGGGCATGATAGAGGCTGGCCAGCACTGAGGGCAGAAACCCTAGAATGGCTGACTAAGGAGTGGTATTTAAGTCAAGAAGCAGTGATGATGGATTACAGTGACAATAGATTACTGTGATGGTAGATTATAGGGATGGTAAATTATATTATAGTACCCCAAAATGGCACATGTTGCTGGCTACATTGGCATGTCAATTATCCATCAATAACACATGCTTGTGTAGTTTAACATACTGGTTTAAGGCTTCGGATCCAGAGCCAGATCCAGAGCCAGATCACTCAAGTTTGAATTCCAATTGCAGGGCTCTTAGCTGTGTGGTCTTGGATAAATTCCTTAATCTCTCTCTGTCTCAGCTTCCTCATCTGTAGACAGTAGCACCAACTTTAATATAGAGTTGTCTGCCCTTAGAATAGTATATAGTTTATCATAAACACTTAATAAATGTTAGCAATTACTAACAGATTGCTTCAAATTTCACCAGTTGGTTCATTTGCAACCATTTACCACAGACTTGGGCATCACTAAACTCTATTTTGGTTTCCATGAGATAGCAACCTACAAAGCAATATGGCACAAGGGAGAACTTTAAGTTGCGGCATTGTGACTTAAAGCAAAGCCCATTATTTGTTTCTGACCCTTTGGGTTTTTTTTCCCGAAGCTTCTGTTCTTTGCCACCAGTTCACATACCTAAAGAAAGCTTTACATTCCTGTGAGGCCAAGTGGAAACTGCGTAAGATTTTATTTTCAGGGGAAAAGAAACAAGTTTTCAAAAGTGTAAAACCAAGAACAAGAAAAATATTTATTATATTTTCTGTTTTGAAAGAGCAAACATTGAGTGATATTTGGGAACTTAATGTTTTGTTTTGATCTGGGTTTTTCCCTGCTTCATGCAACATTGGTATTGGAGGAGTGAAAGGAGAATTCATTATTTTTTCTTGTGCTTGTCTGCATAGATGTTTGGCTCCAACCAAAGGGGATACCAAAGGGAGATTAAAAGAGATTTCTATTATTAAGAATGCAAGACATCCAGTTTTTAAAAATTGCTTGTCCAGTATCTTTTTTAGAATAATATGCTCTTTTCTCCAAAGGTACTTAAAATAGATCCCCGACCCCTTTGATTTAGGGATGTGAGGAAGTAGGGGATAAAAATGGAAGGTTAATCAATGAGGACATGGTATGTTGAATGTGGGCATTTGCAACAAAACAAAGGTATCATAGCAGGGCTGGGACTAGGGAAATGCCTAGACACAACATTTAAGGGGGTATCAAAAAATCATCAAAATTAACTATATCGTAATGTAATAGTTTTTAAAACTCAAGTTAATGCCTAAAATCTTTGATGACAGAATATCAAAATTTTTAAAAGACTAGTGCCGTGCTTAGCCATACTGGAACCTGAAACAAAAGGTAAAATGTGTGCCCCTGGCTTAAATGGAGGCAACTCATAAATCAGATTTTCAAAATTAACTCTGTTTTTCTTGGTTCCAACCAAGAGAATTGCTATGTTTGACCTTCTCTTGACCATGTGATAATCTTAAATAATTTTAAATTAAAGTAACCTGAAATAAGATAATAATGAAATTCTGTTTGGGCATGAATAAAACATTTAACTTAATATAATGACATAAGTTCTAATGTACCTACTTTTTAATTTTTCAACTGCTTTGATGCTCTGGGAAAAAAAATAACCATACTTAGAACCATGTATACAGAGGTGCAGTTTTCCTTTTGCCTGAGGCGCCTAAAACCCCTAGGGTTCTTCAAAGGGATGCTTGGCAGAACTGAGCTTGATAAATGTGAAAATCCTCTATAAATTCAGAGCTCAGGAGAGCACAGCAGAGCTCAAATCATCTGAGACATGGTAACTAGTTCTAACAACAGTTCTTTTAATTTTTAAATATAGGCTTGAGAAAGTATACAAGGATGATTTGCTTTTATTTCTTCAAACCTCATAGCCTCCCCTGGAATAGAATATTAACTAAAGAAGGCTAAGTAAAGCATTCTCTACTATTTTCTGGAAACAAGATCAAAATAGGACACATTTAACTGCATTTGGGGAGAAGGCAGATACGGATGAACTAAACCCACAAGTATATATTTTTAAATTCCACTGTGGTTAATTCTGTTAGTGGCCGTCACCAAGTTTTTACCAAAATTGTCAAAAAATAGTAAAACTGGTGACTAGTGAATCAGGACCATTGTTGAAGAGCTGTACTCATCTCAAAAGATAAAATTTCAGAACCGGAAAATAATTGTTTTGTTTAGCTGGATGTTCATCCTATCGAATGATAGGTGTACCTTCTTCATTCTGGGAAAACGTTAGGCTTTCTTGTAGTTTAAAGGTATTGCATTGCACTTCTCAAATAAATATCATGTAAACCATTTATTTTAATCTTTCAAAGATCATCATTAAAAATGTCTTCTTCTACAAATCCGTAGAGTGTTATGAGATGGACTATGATTTCTGTTTTTTTTTTACCAGGATTTGTCAAATCAGAAAAAAAGCTTCAGGAATTTTTCAGAGATAAGAAATCTCTCTTTATCAGTATAGTATAACAGCAAACAATCCTATTAACTGGCAGTAACTAGTGGCCTCAACTTTCATTTCATTCCAGTACCCTGGAAATCATGAAACATTAACCCATCCACGCCCCGACACACACACACACACACACACACACACACACACGCACACGCACGCACACACACATTCCATTTAAGAAAGCCCTTTCAGCCAGAGAGGTTTAGAAAAAGTCTTAGGTGGAGGAGGGAATTCCATAACAAAAAATTCCAAAAAGTATGAATGTGCCTTCTATGGAAAGGCAATCTAAGATGGAGGAAGAATTTATAGTGTCACTCCTTTCTCCCTCTAACACCTTTATTGTGATTCACAGCTTCCTTATAAGTTTAAAAAATATTAATTTAAAAATGTTTTATCAGGCCCACTATAAATAAAATGAATAAAGACAGCACTGTCTTATCTTCACAGTGTCTTATCTTCAAATGCTCAAGGACTAACAATGAGGGGAGAAATTTCACAAAGCTCTATGTCGAGGGTGCTGGCTTCATCATCGATAGGGAGTTTGGATCCATGTCAGCTCCTCTTTGAAGTGGGGTCCCTTTTTCCCTAGGAATCTTCCTAAGGGAGGCTTTGCAGAACTGAGCATGATTAATTGTGAAAATCCTCTGTGATTCTAGAGCTGCTGCGGCAGTGGATTCCTTTCCCAGTACAATTAATATCATCCAAAATGGTTACATGCTTTGAGTTCCAACAAACTGAAGTTTATCAGTTGAATGATTAAGCCAAAAATGAAGCCAACGCACATTTGCAATCTCCACGGGTGCTTCTCACTGGGGTAGCTCAGTGAGGGGCTGGGCTGGCCACATCCGGTGATTGAACCGGAGTTTTCCATTTATCCCCAGAACAAGTTCTGTGTTTCCGGCTGCAGCGCAGGCCTGCCCGCAGTACCCTGCCAGCGTGTTTACGCCCTGACCTGGAGGGAGCAGCTAAGGGTGAGAACGTGACTCGCTCTCCATGCCCGTCTCATGTTTGTCTGGTTAGCTGAGACCGGCTATGCATGCTGTGGATGGTCCTGGGGTCTGGGGGTCTAATGGGGAAACCCTCCATGCGTGGAGGCAAACCCATGTTGACTGGCAACCCATCCACCCAACACTCCCAACCTCAATCCACGTCACCCTGGGACTAGAAAGAGAAGCCACTAGGCACTTTTGGATGCAAACCCATGTCAACTGGCAACTCGTCCACCCAACGTTCTGAACCTCAATCCATTAAACTCCAAAACACAGAAAGAGAGGCCACTACATGCTTTCAGACTATTCCTTATCTAATGAATCACTGGTCAGACTAAATACGTTATATAAATAGATTCATGAGTATTTTAATGCCTGTATTTGGAACCTTGAACTCAAAACTGTCTTCTTAGAGTTGGATTATCCTAGGGGTAAATCTAAGAGTAGACATTTGTGGCTGCTTGTCTCATTTTTCAGACATACCTAAAGGGGGTGTGATCTAAATTTGACACTGAGTGTCCTATGGAAAAATCACTAAAAACCTTCCCCCTGGGCTCATTTCTCCACCAGTCTTCAGCAATGAGAGAGTTCTCCTAATCGGAGCTAGTCTGTAGGAAGGTAACGCTCACTCTAGGAGCTCCCAGAGCTGACTCACAATAGCAGGTTTTAGCCACCCTCAGGGGACCCTGATCCTGGCTGACGACCACTTCTCTGACAGTCGTAGCCCGAAAAGTAGCTTTTCTTTCTTTTCTCATTTTTATCTCTAGATTTCAGGTTCAGAGAAATTTCCTTTCGTATATCTTCTTTTACCATCCACATTTCTACTACACTATACCTGGACTTATTCATATCCTGTTCTCTCACAGAATTTCTGGATTATAAAAACTTGTTTTCTGATTTGTGATTTTTTAATATAAAGGCGATTACAAAGCTTTATAGATTTTGCCTGATTTATTTATACATATGACAAACTGACTTTACTGGAAACAGTAATTACCACAAAATTAGAAATATTTCAGAAACTTTGGGATAGAATAGAAAGCTCTGGAAGTAGAAAATGGACAGACACAAAAAGCATAGGTATGTAATCAAAGTGTCCACAATGACTGGGCATCCAGTTCCCTAGAGGACAAAAGTGCTCTGAAAAACTCTCATAGTTCTACTTCCAGGCCTCTGGAAATTTCTCCAGACTCCAGCCCCCATTCAGCAATCCAGTTCTCTCCCTCACTTCTGTCTCTTTACTTCTAATTGTATTTCCTAAGTGGGTCTCTGTGTGTGCATGTGTGTATGCATACATGTATATTGTTGCATGTGTGCATAAGTGTGCATGTATATGTATGTGCATGTGTCTATGTATGTATATGTATGTGTGTGAATATGTGTATGCATGTGTTTGTGTGTGTTGTGTGTATATGTGGGCTGTGTATGTGTGTTTATATTGATCCTGAATTTGCTTCCAACAAATGCAATGATAAAGCAATAGAATGGCACTAAATTTTTTAAAATCTTTGAACTGCCTATATTTTGAGAGTCCTAAGGAGTGAATAAAACAGTTTTATTTTTTAATTGGTGGGCTTTCACATGGGGAGACAATTCCTGGGCATAAGTTCTTAGGCAAATTTGGCTGCCACCTTCTGGCCTCTGCTGAGAAAATAAAATGATAGATAGGAAAATATTCCAAACATTTAAAAAGGCCATCAACTCTAAGTATACAAGATAGCATTTTGCTATTGATTTGTAATAACATTGAATACTATTTATCGAATAAATTTTAGAAGGGTACCAGCCCCTACTGCCTGTACTGCTAGAAAGCCGTGTTATTTAGTCAACTCCTTGTTTTGTTCACTCATTTCCAGACCAAGGTCAGGAACAAGGAGGGTTGTCCACAGTAGTTTGGTACAATGCCTGCCACATAATTAACTGTGTATAAATATCAACTTTTACTCTTCTCACAGGCCAAGGGGTTATTTCACGTAAGTGTATTTCTTCAGCTGTTTGCCATGGGCACTCACACTGTACCTCGTACCATGGCCAGGATATACTGGGGTCTGCGAAAGGAAGACATCATCTCTCATGGGATGGCCTCCTCTGTCTGTGTCCTTGGCTGTGACCCCAGCCACTCTGAGAAGGTTCAGGGCCTGTGTCTGTTGTGAGACACCTCATCCACCTCTATCTCCAGGGATTAGTTTCAGCCCCCCCACCGCCCATTTCTCCCCTGATTAGGGGCCCAGCTGTGGTCACTTTGGTGACTTGACTTAGGAGATTGAATCAGAAGAGCAGAGAAAGTCAGATTGGCCATTTCTGCCCCTCTCTTACCTCAACGTGTTCTGATCCACCACCAAACTACATTCAGTTGTCTGGATCCTGCTCCCAGCAGACAGAGGAGGTCCAGGAATCAGCTGAGATGGCCACAATCTCCCTTCTTCCCCAAGCTGTGGTTCCAGCCACCCAGGGTCAAGACTACCATGTTCACCTCCAGGCCAGCCAATGCTACAGTTTTGGCCACCATCTTTGGTTTCCCTCCCAATTTGGCTCTTAGCGGACTCTTAGCTCACTGTCACATCTATGGATTGAGAGAGTAAAGGAAGATTTGGTTATGAGAGGTTCTCAAACATCCCCATGCATCAGAATCACCTGGAGGGCTTCTTATAAACACAGTTTGCGGGTCCCACCCCAAATTTCCCTTTCCATAGACAGAGCTGGCTTCCTGGGCTGTGATCCTCACTCAGAAGTAGCTTGCGTTTGGTTTAATAAATCTGCTGTCACCATCTTGAAATTCATTTTTTTTAACATGAGGCCCTGCTTGTGCATTTTGCACTGGGCTCTGCAAATGACGTAGCCAGTCTTGTCTGTAGGTCCAGAATGGAGCTTGAGAGTTTACATTTCCAACACATCCCCAAGTGATGCAGATGTTGCCCCCTGGGGAGCACACTCTCACAGCCACTCAGTGAGATTGTGCAGAGTCGACCCAAAGAATAGAGGAAAGGGACAACAGCCCTCTGCCACTGCCTCCTCTCTCCCCTCTACTTGATCAAATCTGATCAGAGCTCTGAAAATGGAGGAATAAATAGTGTGGCAATTTCAGTTAGTTTTTTTGTTGTTATCATTGTCCTTGCTTTATTTTGCTTTGTTTTCACAAAACTAAATGTTCCCATGGGGTATACTGCCTTTTCAGCCCCCTCCCCAACAATTAATGTAGGCATGATTTCCCTGTCTATACATCAGTCCAAAAACAAGTTTTTGAAGCAGCTTGAAAAAAAATTATGTAAAGTGGAGCAATATCATGGTAAGTAATTTGAGAGGTTGGGGGAAGGAAAATGATGGAAAGAGTGATAAGATAAGGTGAAGTTAGGATGGGAAACACGCAAAGACATCCCCCAAGCTTCAATATACCAACTCAAGTGGTGCCTCAATTCTTCTGAACCTTTTAGCGTCATTGGAGACAGAAATACATTATTTATTGCATGACTCATGGTTTCATAAGGTAAAAATAACCTACTCATTCGGTAGAAATGCAAATGTCCCTAGTTCCAACACTTAGGAGAAATTTCTTCCATGGGTATCTGTCTTTACACACGTAACTCCAGGCCGCATCTGCAACTTATGCCATTTTGTTGAATATATTCTCTTCTATAAGTGCTATAACACAGATGAGCAGGACGTGAGACAGAATTATTGGGGTCTTCATGAGCTAAATTTGACCTTTTCAAAATTTTCCCCCCAATATGAGAGGGCAAAAAGAAACCACAAAATAAAATATTGGTAGCCCTGACTTTTTTTGTCTTGGCTAATGAATTGACTGTCCTTGAAAAGTTCCATAAAATAAGACTTTACGTACTCACTATTATTGATATAAAACCATGACTTACTCCTGCTGAGTAGACGTAAGACATTTTTATTAGTGACGAAAAAAATGTCAACTGAACAGGGAAAACAAGTGAAATTAGCCAAGTAATACAATGTCTATCTCTGGTCAGAACATGGAACCCTGATTTTGAGCTGAGCTGAGCTCTGTGTTAGCTACCAATTTAAAACATTCCATTTTTTCCATTTTCATAATAGACTTTCCTCAACTGGAGTTATGCCCCATGACAACAGACAAGTGTCCATTTGTTTTCTTTTGTGTTCCCTCAGCTAGAATTAGGGAGACTTTTCTCCCCTTTAATTAGATATTGTGGTTAAATTGCTCTTTCCCTCGCTTTCCAACACAAATACTAAATTCCTTTTATTTTTCCTTCAAATTTATTGGTGGCTTAAAGGTCTGGAAAATCATCCTCATGACCCTCATGGCGGTCCTCTGATTCCTTCCCCTAAGCTTATCTGATATCAGTTCAAACAGGAAGCAAGGAAAGGACTTATTTATTCCATGTAGGTAGGAAATGTCCTTGGCAAAAGTGCTCCCTGCCTGTCCGGTGACAGCGCTGTATCACAGATGCTGGGAAGTTGTTCCCCTGGATACCAACCCCTGCTGGAAACCTGGGACAAGCTAGCTCCCCTGTGGGATCCTCCATTTTGCATGCACAAAACCATTTGATTAGGAAAGCATTGCTCAGACGTGTGTTTACCTTCTTTAAGACCACAAAGGATTTGTTTTGAAAAATTAAACCGAAAGAGAGCAAAGACTAGTAAAGAGAAGGGAAGTAGGGGGGAAAAACAGAAGCAGGTTCTGGAACTTTTAATCAACCTGTGATTGTTTCCCTTCAAGATGTTGTCAGGGCCACTGTTTTGAGGAAGGTAGAAAATAAAGATGTTTCCAGGTAAGACTTCCCACACTCCTTTCATGTTCCTGAAGTTCTCATTTTGCTGTTCCACTTACATTTTCACTGTTACTTCTGTTGCTGTGACAACTCACGTATATAGGATTATGCTATGGTATGCTAATTAGCATCTCTTACATCGGTTTACAAAAACACTAGTGCCTTGCAGAATCGTTTCAGATTTGGACTCTAGTGACAGTCATATGTTTATCTTTTTCAGCCACCATTTTATACATGTAACACTCATCCCCACCAGTAGCATCATCATCTTTATTGCAGGAAGGATGGATTTACTTACACTAAGTATTTTTAGGGAGAAGAAAAGTTGTCCATAAAGCCATAGTGAACTTGAAGCAAAGTGTCAACCCTAGTTTTATCAGAATTATTTTTAATTCAGGATATTGATGGAGGTAAAAGAGTTATCTGCTAGTTTTTCCTTACTTAATGGTGAGCAACAACCTTTAATTTAAAAGTGGACACAGGAGTTAGTCCCTGAGGCACTTCAGCGACACACACTGGCGATCACAGGGACCCATCTGGGCTTGGCGCGCCTCCCTCCTTCCCCGGCTCACGTTTCCTGTTTCATCTGTTGGGTTTTGCTGCCATCTGCTGGCCATTACGTGGCAACGCTTTCACTTCATGGATGTAGACGTCTCGGAACATTGTTCAAAAGGTCTTTTAGTTTCAGCCCCTGTGTCCATACATTCTTCTCCTGTCAGTTGTGTAACGGTCATATCGTTTGAATCTGGTCGCTACTTGTTAACTCACTCACACACTTGTAATTGTCTTGTTGTGCCAGAAGCCCTGACATGCTGCAGTCGGAAGTTTCCTTTTCCGTGGGAGGGAGGCACTCCTCTACAGACTCCAACAAGGCCTCCAGCGGTGACATCTCCCCTTATGACAACAACTCCCCAGTGCTATCCGAGCGCTCCCTGCTGGCTATGCAAGAGGACGCGGCGCCGGGGGGCTCAGAGAAGTTTTACAAAGTGCCAGGGCAGTATATGCTGGTGGGCCACTTGCCATCTTCAAAGTCAAGAGAAAGTTCTCCTGGACCAAGGCTTGGGAAAGGTAACTGGAACCTGGCCGGCCGACGCTGGCCAAAGCAAATGATCCTTCTCTTGTTACATGTGGCGTGCTGTGGGAGCGTCTCAGACCTTCTGTTCAACTCTCCCTTGTTTGATGTTCCTGTAATTGAATGAGCACTTAGTGGGTACACGCCTCACTCCTGCTCCAGGAAGAGGAACATGTGGCAAGTCCAGTTGTTGGCTGGGAGAGGATTCCGTCCCTGCAGCCCTAGCCTCAGATATCTGGGAAGCAAGCACCTGCCCAGGGGAGCCACTTGTATTCCCAGCTGACTTTTTTTCCCTCCAGCATCCAAGGAAATTTATGTGTCCTGGCTGGTGGGTTTGGGTTGCATATTTTCTAGTATAAGATGTCATCCAATTACTGCTATTACTTTTCCAAAGAAAAGCTGAACCTACTCTGTAACAAGACAGCGTGCCAGAACCATTAGTGTTAGTGTCCAGTGACAAGAGCTCTAGGCTTGGAGTCAGAAACCTTCCACTTTCAACCAGACTCTTGAGTGAGTGATTGAGCTTTTCAGAGTCACATTTCTTCCTGCTATGAAAACTCAGAATAACAGTCTTAAATTCAGTGGATTTCATTAACTAATCCACATAAAGCCCTTAATGTAGCACTTAGCCTATAATAAGCACTCGATGAGACTTGCTATGTAATTGTGTGTGCATTTCTTACCTGCTCCTTAAACTAGTTACCTCATCTGCAAAATGATCTCCTGGGAATCTCCTAGGGATGCGATGAGATAATGCTTGTGAATTGCTGAACACGCGGACGCACCCAGTAGACGTTTGCTTCTGTGAATCGTAATCATGATCCCATAACAGGATCGTAGTGAGGATTAAATGAGATGGTGGAAAAGCCTAATATAATACAGTGCCTTCCCCCATAAATACTTACGGACAAACTGAGGGGATTGATGAGCAAATGCGTGCTTGAAGAAACCCATTGATGGCAGTAGCAGAGTATCCCTGAGGGTGGTGCAGAACTGTAACTATTGTTTTTCTATGTTAATGTGCTCAGTGCCTATAAGGCCGTTGCCACCCATGCCCTTGTATTAGTTTTCTACTGCTGCTTTTGCCACAAACTTAGGAGCTTAAAACAACACAAATTTGTTATTTTACTGTTCAGGAGATCAAAAGTCTCAAATGGATCCACAGAGCTGACTTCCCTTCTGGAGGTCCTAGGGCATAGTTTCCTTGCCTTTTCCAGCTTCTAGAGGCTGCTGCATCCCTTGGCTCATGGCCCCTTCCTCTACCTACAAAGCAATATAGCAAGCTTCTCCCCTGCCTCATTCTTATAAGGACCCTTGTGATTATATGTGGCCACCCGGATAATTGAGGAAAATCTCCCCATCTCAAGAACCATAATTTAAGCACATCTGCAAAGCCCCTTTTGAATATAAGATAACAGCTTTATAGGGTCTGGGGTTATGACACAGATTATTGAGAGATGGGCCTTATTCTGTCTACCACAACCATGATGTAGAAGGACACTTTTTGTAAATCCAAAATGGAATGAGCCTCCTGAAAGCAGGTCTAAATTGTATTCTGTTTGTATCCAAGACTATCTCAAACTCAGATCTTTGCACAGAAGAGATGTTATAAAAATATTTGTTTATTGATTTCTGTCCTTAAACCCTCATTTTATGCTATATAATTTTCTGTACAATTTTTTTCTAGATATGTCTGAGGAACCTTTCAATATCTGGGGAACTTGGCACTCAACATTAAAAAGTGGATCCAAAGACCCTGGAATGACAGGTAAAGTATTATCTCTAAACTTTATTACATTTATTTATTTATTTATTTAAAGACAGAGTCTCATTCTGTTGCCTAAGCTAGAGTGCAGTGGCATCATCATAGCTCACAGCAACCTCAAACTCTTGGGCTCAAGCGATCTTCCTGCCTCAGCCTCCTGAGTAGCTGGCACTGACTGCAGACACTGCACACCTGGCTAATTTTTCTATTTTTAGTGGAGACAGAGTCTCGCTCTTGCTCAGGCTTGTCTTGAACTCCTGGCCTCAAGCAGTCCTCCTGCCCCGGCCTCTCAGAGTGCTAGGATTATAGGCATGAGCCACCACACCCAGCGTACATTTACTTTTAAAATTAATTTTCTTTAATTTTTGCTTTATTGTCATTTATATTACATGCCTATCAAATAGAATTTGGGAAATGCTGAAAATAGGGAGGAAAAGGATAAAACTCTCATTAGGCTTTCCACCAAATATGCCAACTTTTGACTGTATTCCACTCCATTTCCTTTGGAAAACTTTTCAAATATTATGATCATTCTGTTTGTGCAACTTTATGTGATTTTCTAACTTCCATTTTCCAGTTATTTTCCATTATCCTTTTTAAGGGAAAAGGAGTATTCCACAGAGTACATATTCATAGTTTACAACCCAATGCTTGGGCAACTAAGTTGTTTCAATTTTTTGTTGTTGTTATAAATTATACTGTCTGGGGCCTCTTTTATGTACTTTTTTAAAAATTTTAAATTATTAATACAGTCACAAAATTTTGGAAAGCAAAAAAAAGCTTATAAATTCCAAGGAGGAAAGTGAGTCAAATATTATGAATCGTTCCAAGAATTCAGAGGTAGTCACCTGTGGGCTGCCCTAGCTTGTGTTCTGTAAGCGGCAGATGGCAGGGCATTTCTGTTGTCTGAAAATCTCATCAGCATCGCAATTAGTGAATTTTCATTTTCACTACCTTAAAAAACAAAATTGCATTTATCATTTAATTTGCATTTTTTTCTCGCCAGCATTTTTCAGTTTTTCTATTAATTAATGGAGTCCCCCCCATTGAATTGTCATTTGTGTCATTTGCTGTTTATGTATGCTAGTGTTTTTAAAATCAAGTCTCATGAACTCTTTATATAATAAAGATGTTAACACTTTATCCACATTATTTGCCACTGATATTATCCCTGGCATATTTTTTCCTTTTTTTTCTCCTGCTTTGGATATCTGGAAGTTTTTATTTTACTTTTTGACATAATTAATTCTACTGCTGTCTCTTTTTGTGAATTCTTTCACAAAATTAATCTTTAGTTAAGCATGGTCAGTCATCTGTATGCTTTTCTTTTTTATATTATTTCATGGTTTCAGCATTTAATTCTTTAATCCATCTAGATTAATGTATGAGATGAAATGCATAATTATTTGTTTGGTTGCTATATATGTATATATACGGTCCTCTTCCCATTGTTTGGTAATATCTCCCATATTGCCTTTTAGCGCGCCATGTAGTTTTAAATGTAATGGCCTCTACCCAGCTGACTTTAGTACTGATTCATTATGTAACTATATCTCGTATCCTATGAGGAGCTTTCCTGCCTTCTCCTCCAAGGAGAAACTCTTCCAAGATGCTGTGCTCCACTTTCCTTCTCCTGTTTCAGCTGTCACCTGTTTCAGCTGTCATCTGTCTCTGTGTAAATGCTATATGCGCCCCCCCTTCCCCCTACATGGCCTTGTTCTCTTTCCCTGCCTACTTTTTAAGAAGTGAGGGAGGGCGGGCAGGGCAGACCCATAGGAAAATGGAAGTCTGGGGACATATGCCCCAAGGACTCCTCATGTGCCTTTTGAAATGCACCGTTTTTTCTATCCTTTCAATTTCTTGAAGAACGTTTTATCAGTTAGGGAGAGCTAGCTGCTGTAACAACCGCAAATGCCAGTGGTTCAGCCTATTACGGGTGCATTTCTCCCTCATGCCCTAGGCCAGGGGGGGTTGTGTGAGGTGCGGAGGGGTGGGGGCGGCTGAGGAGAGGGAGTGGTTTGTTCCACATAGTCACACAGGGGCCCAGGCTCCACCTGGCCAGTGGTTCCACTGTCCTCAGAGGCCTCGGAGTCTTCCGTGGTTTCTCTATGCTGGGCTGGTAGTTAGGGGAAGGAGGAGAGCAAGGAGCAGTAGGAAGGACGTTTGGTTGGATCTTTTGCTACACCAGGCCTAGAAATGGCTCACACCACATCTGTCCTCATTTGTTGGCCACGCCTTGTTTCTGTGGCCCTCCTAACTTAAAGGGAGGCTGAGAAATGCCATCTAGGAAGCGAAAAGGAACGATTGGCGAACACTGGCGCACAACAAGCCAGTGTTTCCCACAGTGGTGAGGGGAGAATATACACAGAGCTGCTGCATTCATTAACGCCTGGCATGGAGTAGAGCATTTTAGATCCAACGCGTTCATTTCTACAGCTTCCACCGATGGGATAGAAACATGAACACAATTATAATTTGTGTCTCTCCTGGATCACCAACTGCATTGAATAAGAAGGGGACACTTGTTTCCCCTTCTGAGTTCCGAAAAGTTTTCAAAGCCATGTAAAGGGGACCTTTCCAGAAACATATATTGGCGACAAGGCGATTTCATCTCGTTTGACAGCTCAGCTAACCTGCCAGAGTCTAGGCATATGTGTTTGGAGCCGCCGCACGAATTGAGCCAATTATCAAAAAGCATTTGTCATTTCTTTTGCTAGGAAGTTCTTTTCTTTAGGCAGTGGCAGCTAAGAGCACACTGTGCTTTCTCAGTTTTAGAAAAGGGCAGTGGGGAGGAAAGAGCGGGAGTCTAGTCCCCAGCAGGGGTTCCGCAAACTGATTCCAGTTCACACCTTCCTCTCTGGCTTCCAGGTTCCTATGGAGACATTTTTGAAAGCAGCTCCCTACGACCGGGGCCCTGCTCCCTTTCTCAAGGGAACCTGTCCCCAAATTGGCCTCGGTGGCAGGCGAGCCCCGCAGAGCTGGACAGCGGCACACAGGTCGCAGGAAGGACTCAGGCCGCGGCCCCGGCGGCCCCCGCGTCGCGCGTCTGCAGCACGCCCCCGCTGCGGGCCGCCGAGCCGCACTTGACCCTGAGCAGCGCCCAAGACCTCACCGAGAGCGAGCCGGACGCCGCCTGGCTGCAAAGCCGGGCCCCTCCTCCGTGCCAGAGACCCCGAGGCAGCGGGAAGGGCGACAAGAGGCCCCCTCCTCCCTACCCGGGCCCGGGCAAGCCCGCCACCGCGTCGCCCCAGCAGCCCCGAGCAGGCGCGGGCCGGGCCGTGGACCCGGGGAGCCCGACGGCCGAGCGGGGACCGCGGAGAAAACTGAGCAGCGCCCACTGCCCGGCCGCCGGCGAGCAGGACGGGCGGAAGCTGGGGGAAGCCGGCTGGCTGGACTGGCAGAGAGAGCGCTGGCAGATCTGGGAGCTGCTGTCCGCGGACAACCCCGACGCCCTGCCCGAGACGTTGGTCTGAGCCGCCCTGCCCCCGGCGCCGCCTCTTCGTCCTCTTTTCACACTTTCCAGAAGCAACACCAGAGCAACTCAGCTCGCTAGCAGACGCAGAGCGCTCACACCCTCGCCACTGGGAATCAGATTCTATTGCGTAGCCAGCCTTGGGAAAATCCAAAAACACAACCAAAAACGGATGGCAATGTCCAATCTAAAAACCATCCTCTTGGCTCTATATAACATAAAACCCTTGCTTTGGGATAGCTCACTTGTTGTATTTATGTGTCTTCAGTTTTGACTATTGTATATTCTGTAACAGATTATGTATGATAATCATATATGATATATTCACAGAGAGAAAACAAAAGGAACAATTTTTTTAAATCACTTCACTTGTATTAAGCAATGAGAAATACTAAGCAATGAGATTCTATAGAATGTTCTAGAATGCACAAGCGGGTTTCTGTGCTTTTGCCATAGTTTTTAACTGGGGACAGCCCTTCCTTCAATGCCTAAGGAAAACGCTAACAAAAGAAAACAACAGAATATAAGAAGCCATATTTTTATATAAGTAGCGAGATACAAAAAGTATATAGTCACTGAATGCTTTTCCAAATGGAATAAGGGCTAAGGCAGATATTAAATTTGATACATTATGAGATATATTTTTAGAACCTGTTTAAAAGGATTCAGTTAAACAAGAAAAAGGCCGTGCCTAAGAAAAAGACTAATTAAGAAGTCCGTCCCATTTTAGGTCAAATTCAACTTTACATAGACCATATATAATATATATTTATAATGTATAATGTTTATGTATTTTGCAAAACTATAAACTGGAATCCAAACTATAAAGTGTTTAAGAATCTGTAGAAGAACATGGTTTTTCCCTTTGCCCCATAACCAGTATTAACCAAATTACATGCAATTCTTTATAAATTCAATCATATTTGGGATAAAAACTGCAGCTTTGTATTTACATTGTGCCAAAGGCTGAGGAAATGTTTTCTTCGGTAATATTGTGAGTATTGTAAAATGTTCCTATGTACTTCAGTAACTTTGAAGTTTTTCAACTGCAAAACCATTTTTGACCAGCAGGTGGCGATTTGCTTCAGTATTTTATGAGTTTTTTTCACTTAAGAAGGGAAAGTGTATTATAGAAAAATAACTTTTTTTTTATAAAACATTCTACTCTTAATTTTCATGTTGGTGATGAAGTTTCCAGTGGTGTTTCTTAAAGTTCTGTCTTGTGCCATGATGAATAAAAAGTTAAGCAAAGGCTTCGTTCCCTGGCTTTAAATCTCATGAATGAACTCATGCCACTTTCCAGACATATACTTCACTACCCAAAAGTCTAAGTGTAATAAATAATGACAATTCTATGCATATACATATATATCTAAGGAGCTAGTTAGAAAAATATCAGATGGCTTGGGAACATCAACTCAGTGACATCAAAGCATTTAGAAATTTACAATTATTTGTTGCAAATAAAGACTGATTTCCTCAATTGTGGATGAGGAAGTGGTTTTCTATAGGATGAAACTCAAGTTTTCTACTCTTTAGACAGGTGTTGCCCAACCCAATCCCTGTAAATTATATCTGCTCTAGAAGACTTAGATGCCTAATTTGTTTCAGGGCTGAAATAGTAAAGTCTAGAAGTGGTGGGTAATATTTCTCATTTCAGAATCATTGTGATAGCTTCAGACTCTGCTGTTGGATCCAGCATTTCTGCTACTGGCTGGGACTGGGGAAGGATTTGCCTGCAGACCTCCAGTTCTTCGTGGCTGCCTGACTCAGCCAAAGGTTGCAAGCAAGATCCAAAATAAGCACTGCTTGATTGTGAATCGCAGGTGGCTTTTCTATGCCACCTACTGTCATTCTACTCCTGCTGACCTTGTGCCTTCTTGGCTTTGAATTTGACCGTGGTCTGAGCAGTTCCTTCCCTTCTTCTTGGACTGGACTGCATGACATATGGGATCCCCTTCCCACCCCACTCTTGCTGTAATAGTCTTATTTTTTAAAACTTCCAGATCGAATGGCTCTGAGATTGATGTCTACGTCAGAAAAGGTAACAAAAAGTATGTCCACCTATTAATAGATCTAAAACAGGCAGTCCAGAAAACAAGGCTGAGAATATCTTCATATATCTGTATATCTATATATATAGATAGATAGATATTCACTCTCCCTTTCTGTTTGTAATTTAAGTCCAGTAGCCACATCTTCAGTTTAGGGAGTGAAAACTTATTTCTTAGATGCCTTTATCATACTGAAAAGAAGCAGTTTTTAAAACACACTCATGAGACCCAAAGACCTGAGTGGAAATTGACGTCCTTTCTAACACCTTGTGAATGATATAATACCTGACCAAAAAAACTCAAATTCTTTCAAGTTGAACAAAACTCCTTTAACAGAGCCGAGCACGGTGGCTCAGGCCTGTAATCCCAGCTGTTTGAAAGGTCGAGGTGGGAAGATCACTTGAGGCCAGGAGTTTGAGACCAGCCTGAGCAATGTGGCAAGACCCCCATCTCTATCAAAAATTATCTAGGCATGGTGTCGTGTGCCTGCAGTTCCAGCTACTCAGGAGGCTGAGGCAGGAGAATCTCACTTGAGCCCAGGAGTTTGAGGCTGCAGTGAGGTATGATGACGCCACTGCCCACCAGCCTGAGCAACAGAGGGAGACCCTGTCTCAAAAAAAAAAAGGAAAAAAAAATATATATATACATATAAAAGTGTTTTAACAGGCTATTCAAGTCACTCATACCTCCTGAGCAAAGAGATCCTATAAACAAGAAAGATGCTCCAACATGACACAGATGTTTCCTTGTCTATGGATACTTGACATTGACATTGAAAGAATATGAATCATTGTTTTTGTGTCACTGGCAAAAGAGCCAGAATGGTAATTGCAGAAATGGCTACATATGAATTAGTCTTGATCCATCTAAGTAGCTATTAACATATGTTTGTTGTGGGTTTTTATAGAAGAAAAAAATCTCTTTTACCAATGGAGTTTGTGCAAATTGAGGAAATTTCTAAATAAACCCGGCTTGCATTTTTTCTTATGCACATTTTAATACACATCTGCTTGGCAGGGAGAAACAGCACTGGGATTAAATATAAAGAGATGCAGAACAAAGTCCAGGCCTGTGAGGTATGTCATTCTGATAAGCAAACTGCAGGAGGTAGATTATACTGAACCGAGAGAAAGGAAATGACTGAAGAAGAGTCACACAGAGATTAAAACAGGACAGCATCTCAACCAGGCAGAATTTTAAAACAGGACTAAATCAGCAGCAAATGTTCTTCAAGAGAAAAAATATAAACCAAAGGAAAATTCCTACAAAGGTTGGAATTCTTTGGCACAGTTAAGGCGACAGATGGTGTTGTGCAGACAGCGGTCTCTGGGGTGTGGACTTCTTATCTGGCCTGGTCTTGCCCTCAGATCACCAAGGTGCACACAGCACCAGCTTGGGAGGTTGCAGAGAGGTCAAAAGATTCTCTAAGTTCAGTTCAACCAAACTCTGCTCAGCCTCAGGTGAACAACTCATCCCAGTTTTCACAGAAAGGTCTTAGGTTTAGTAATAAAAATCCTGGGCACAGGCCATGCTATGACCTGGCAGGGTGGGGCAAGGTGTCATGGGGACCCAGAGCACTCAACCTTGGCACCTTTCAAGTAGGGTGGCCAGATAAGATACAAGACACCCAGTTCAATTCAAATGTCAGATGAACAACTGACCATGTATTAGTACGTCCCATGCAGTATCTGGGACGTACTTACACTCCAGAATCATTCATTGTCACAGATATTGCAGGGGGCATACTTACATTAAAAGGGGATTTGCTGTTTATCTGACATTCAAGTTGAACTGAGAGTCTATTTGCTAAATCTAGCAATCCTAATCTCCGGCCCGGATATCCAACCCAGTCTCCAATGGCCTGCTTGATGTTCTCACTGAATGTCCCACAGTGCCTCAACTGCCCTGAAGGACCAATTGTGCTTCTACTGCTACGCTGAGCCACCTTCTCACCAGCCACCGCCGTCCTTGAGGGCTCCTCCCATTTCTCATCGGCTACCTAGCCTGGGATGCCGGTCTTGTCACTCCTCTGGTGCACATCTCCTGTCTGTCCACCGCCACTCTCTTGGTCTGGAGGCTCAGCTCTGCCTTCTTGGACGGCTGCAGCAGCCTTCCCTCTCTGCCCTCCCACCTGGCCTCCACGCTGCCACCGCTCACACTTCCGAAATGCACATCTTGTCAGAGGCACACCACTGTTGAAAAACCACTGATGCCCTCCTCCCCTCTGGTTTACAGGATAAAGTCACATGACACGGTAACATCAAACACTCTCCACCATCCGGTCTCATCTACCTTCCACCTCTCTTCTCTCCCCAACATGGCACCCTCATACTCTGGCCATACACAGAAAACTCCCATTTCCACCTACAGGGCACATTTTCCATTTCCGTTCCAAGGGCCTCGATCACGCTTCCCTACTTTTCTTACTTAATCAATGTTATTTTCCTTGCAAAATTAGCTCAAACTTTCCCTTCCCACAAACATGATGAATCACAGCTTTGCCCACTTGGCTGTGTTAACGAGAATCATTGTGATCACGGCTATTGTCTTATGTTTTTATCTGGAGGTTGTTCCTACTCTGTCCTTGACGGTGGGAAGGAACACTTTTCTTTTCCTCACAACTGGGCAGAGACCTGACACATAGTTGCATTTGATAAATGCTTACTGAAAGTATGCACATGCATATGATTAAGAAGCTTACCATACAGTGGAGGAAAAATACAAGTCCCAATAAATGCACAGATAGCAGTATATTTTCCAAATAAAAAGGTTTTTGAAGAAAGGAGGAGATGGTGTGAGGAGAAGCCACTGGCAAGCACAGAGGCACGGTCTCTTAACCAGTACTGCCCTGCAAAGATGAGTCACCCCAGCTCTGTGCTGTATGGGACAAAGAAGATGGGTGGCTTGTGATGCATTACCTTTCCATTCTTAAGATTAAAACTTGAATGGTAAATGTGGTAAGTAAATGTATATTTCTATGCTCCCTGGTTAGTGCTCAGTAAATACTAATGATTGAAAAAGCAAGGACATTTCAAGGTGTGGGCTTTGGAGAACAGGGTTTGACTCCTGGCTTTACCATTTATTAGCCGGGTGACTTCAGGCAAGTTGCTTTAACCTGCTGACTCTCCATTTTCTCAGAGCAGTTAGAGCATAATAACAGGGTTGTTCTGAGGGTTACGTAAGAAAAATACCTAGAGAAATATTCAACAAATGGCAGTGTAGCTGGTGTCCCAAGTGAGGTGATTTTAGAAACAAAAATTGGGAACATTTGCTGTGAAATGCAGGTAGTAGTAGCTAATATTTATTAACGACTTCTGCTCTTGTCTAAATGTTTCATGCACATTAACTGATTTGACAACCCTCATTTTCTAGAAGGCACAATTGACTTACAGTGACATCAAATGAGTTGCCCAAGGCCACACAGCTAGAAGGCAGCAGAAGCAGGATTTGATCACAGGCCGTAGGACTGTGCCCCCTGCTGTTTGGAGAATGTGGAATCAGTGAGCAAAGCTCTGTGGTTATTTGCCGGACAGCCCAGCACACCTCTCCAGCTCAAGTGAGCGGCCACCATGAAAGCATTTTCCTTTTGAGACCACAATTCACATAGAAGCAGCACACAGTGTAAGAGGGGTTTTCTGTGAGCCAGTCTGGGGGCTATTGTCTTTACTCATTGTTTTCCTGCCCCACTGTCATCACCTCCGGAAGTTATGTGAGATGTAGTTTCAAAGGAAAGGTTTTCATTATTAAAACAAAACAAAGGTAGAATCATGCAACAATCAGAAGTGAGGAGAGCAGGGGGACCCTAAAGAAGAAACGGGGAAGAAGCAAAACCGGGAAAGTGGCATTTGCATTGAAGATTTGCTTTCCCATATCCTGCTTGGAACTTTGACCCACGGCCATGTGAATATGTGACAACTGTAAATGCATCACAAACACGGAGGCGACGGAAGCACAAAGGACTCAAAGGATGCCAGAGGAAAGTGAAGCTCAGATCGTGCTTCCTGGTCCAACAGCAGCCCAGCGGCATCAGCATCTCCCGGGAGCTCGTTAGGAAGGAGGATTCACGGCCCGCCCCCGGCCTGCAGGATCAGGAACTCTGGGTGAGGGCCCAGCCATCTGTGTTTTAACAAGCCCTCTAGAGGATTCCAATGCACAATACACAACAGCTGGAGAAGCATCTTGCTGGGGAAATGACAAAAGGGAGAGAGATGGAGGGAAAAGGCAGAAAGATCCAAGATGCCGTTCCAATGCAAGACTTTGCCTGAACAATGTCCATTCATACTTTTTAAAAAAATCCAGCTGAAACAGGAAATCATCAAATGATTACATGTTACATTTGAACTGAAAGCACGTGAACGTACATCGCTTGCCAATCCTTCAACTTGGAGCCAGAGCTGTTTGCTTCTCTGGGTGTGGCGGATGTGCAGCGCCTCTTTGTCCTTCTTACATGAACTGCATCCACAGTTCCAGGGTTCTTACAGCAAATTTAAGAAACTATTGCAAAACAGCAAGCAAAGAATTATTCTGGATTTTTACAATATTTTGCCATCGCTTCTTAGTTTCATGGCAATATTTTTTGTAATTTTCTTTTAAACCTTTCCTAACCATTCCTTAGTATTTATCGACTTGGTTTATGCATTTACATTGCATTATCTTTTGTTTTAGTCAATTAAATTAATTAAGTTACTGGCTCTTGTTAAGCTGACTGCTCGACTAGTAGAAGCAGAGTAGGGACCTGTTAGCTGTAGTGATCAGCCAGCATATTCTTTTCTTTTTTTCTTTTTTTTTTCTTTTTGTAAACAGCTTTATTGAGCTATTAATATAATTACATACAATTCACCCAAAGTGTACTGTTCAATGGTTTCTGGTGTAGTCACAGTGCTACCATCAGTTTTACAATGTTTTCATCACTCCCAAAAGAAACTCCCACATTCGTTAGCTGTCACTCCCCAATCCTCCCTCCTGCCTCAGCTTTGGCAACCACTAATCTACTTTCTGTCTCTATAAATTTGCCTATTCTGGGTCTTTCATATAAATGGAATCATACAAAATGTAGCCCTCCATGTCTGGCTTCTTTCACTTAGCACAATGTTTTCAAGGTTCATTCGTGTTATAGCATATATTGGTATTTCATTCCTCTTTGTGGCTGAGTAATAGTCCATTGCTTGGATATAGCACAATTTGTTAATCCACTCATTAACTGGCAGATATTTGAGTTGTTTCCAAGCTATCACATTTTATAGAGAGGAAGGAAAGCACTGGTAAACTCAGAATTATCTTAAGTGTAGGTCTTTCTTGAGTGTTGTCTACTGATGTACTTTATGTAAAAACTAGTTTGAAATAGGCTTTCAAACCACATATTTTCCCTTAGCTTAAAGATTCACAACCTACAACATGACACAGCCCAGTCCATCCTAACGTGAGGCCACATAAAACACATAGACATTTTGATCTGAAAGGAGTCTTTGAGATAATTTGAGGAAAGTGAGATTTACAGACCTAAGGCGACTTGTCCCAAATTCCCCAGCTTAATGCAGGGAATCAGCCCAACAGTGAAGCTCTCCAATCCCATCTTCTGCCATTACACTAGGCACCACCTCCAGATTTAAAACTCCAGCCTAAGAAAGAGGCCCCAATGAAGGAAAAAGACCTCAATGAAATGATGACCAAGGATGGGATTTTAAATTAACAGTGAAGGAATCCTCTGGTGGGTACTACATTTCCTCCCGACGATTTGTCTGAGCTAATCTAAGCATGAGGCCCCCTGGGAATGCATGATGGGAGAGGCAGCAGGAGGCCCAGCGTTAAATTGGCTCAATTAGATTGAAGAGAAACCTTATTCCTCAAGGTAGTGGTGGACAGCCCCCTCCCACTCCACCTCAAATCTTCTGGCCATAAACAAGGATCATAAAGCTCAGACAGCAACTAGGAGCCATCTGAGGTTGATGAAAGGAACCAGCCCCTAAAAGGATAAAGTTGAAATTGAACATGGAAGGAAATGGAGTCCAGAGAAGCAGAATTGACCAGGTGCACACTCAACTTCAGCACTTCTGGCTGAGTTTGAGAAGGAATCCAGTTACTTGGAGCCAAAAGCATCATGATAAACCATTGACGGGCCATGGGAATTAGTCACATTGTTATCCCAAATGTAGAAGGAATAGCTAAGGATTTAAATGATTGATGATTCTGCATAGAGCTCCAAAATATAATAGTAACCTTTCATCGTCCTTCAAGACTCCACTGGACTATGATCATGAAGCTTTCTCTCGTCTCACAATTCCTATTATCACACCAGTCAACACTTAACATTTCTGTGGCCCCTATCACATATGACCTTGAGTATGTAAAAGCATTAATTAGAAGCTAATTATGAGATAGCACCTATGTGTACATGCCTTCTCCCCCACTACATATAGGCTCCCCAACGAGAAGAAACTAGTCTTAGGAACTGTATGTCTGCTCCAGCATCTGGTATGAGTCCGCAAAAAACGTTGGAATACTTTGTATGTGATATATGAGCCCCAGGTTAAATAGTTGGCAGAAAGTGCTACCAGTTTGTTTCTTAAAGCTGGTGAGTCCGCAAACGTGAAATAGATGCTTTACCACTTATATTGATGGCATGGAATTTTATTTAAGGTACAGTGACTTAACCTCCACTGCAGTGATAAATGTATTATTCCTGTCAGAAGTGGAGAAAGGAATGACTGATACACTTCACTTTAATATACTGTATGCACAAGAAATTATGTAATTTTTAACATGTTACCTTAAGTTACAAGGACTATATATATGGCTTTTGAATAATTTTTGGTACTTTTTTATTTGCAGTTAACATACCCTTGTAATATGTTTTAAATCTAGATATGTAATAAATTTTCATGGAAGGGGATATCTTTGTGATCCAAAAGACACAATGAATTGTATTTTAGATTAGGAAGCACAAGAGCTTAAATATAATCTTTATTTTTGTCAAGTGGGACTTACATATTAAGTAAACCAAATGTTACCCTGCCATGATTATATTTTTTGAAAGATAAAAGACTGTAACCTGGTTCCCCCCCCCCCCTTTAGTGATTTTAAATTACATGAGGTTGCTTAGAGCAAGCACTCAAATACCTGGTAATCCTTAGAAAGGACCAAAATCAGGAATATAGCCTGCCATTACTCCTCCAAACAGATCCTTCTTAGGGGGAGTAAGGGCAGAGGATGTACACTGTGTATTAAGTCTCAGCACTTTTCTTTCCCTGTTGTCACCAATCATGAGGTGACAACATTGAGCATTTCCCACCTGTGGGCTCTGTTCTCAGTGCTTCCAGGCATCATCTCATAGTACCCTCAAAACAGCTCTGCTAGGCCAGTTCTATTATTCCCATCCTACAGCCAAGAAAGCTGAGGCCCAGAGACGTTAAGATCACACAGCAAGTAAGGGGCAAAGCAAGGATTCTAAGCAGGCTCTCCACCTCCGGGACATGCATTTCTACTCACCACACACAGCCTCAGGCCTATGGCCATACAAATAACCAATCATACAACTAGGACAGTCACTGCAAAGGTGAGACAGGAAATGTGGATCGCTTCACCTTCCCTAGGGAGTAATAATTCTGGTAGAGGATAAACCATATTGGTGACTCAGTAAAGAATTTGAAATATATATCCCTACGTATTCAAAAATACTTATGTGAACTCACACCCCGTGTATTACCACAATGTGTTCTTTAAATTGGAATTCTAGCATCACCATTTCATTTAGAGACTGCCCTCCATAAGATTGTGAGTTCCTTGAAGGTAGGAGTTATACCTTTTGCAATTTTGTATTTCCAGTATGATGCACAAAATAAATGGACATACATTTTTCATGACCCTTAGCTAGTGAACGCATAGGAATACTAAATAGTAATATGCAATCCCAGTTTGAATCCCCACTTCATCTAATAGCCTGATGTACTTCTGAATACTGCTAGACACAAGACTTAGTTTAAAAACACGAAGAATATCCTAAATGAATTTCAAGTTATACCTGAAATCTATCAGTATTGATCCCTGGACATGATCAAGTGTAAACACAAAGCAGCTCTGAGTATCCAGGAGGCTAGTCTTCTCTGGAAGTGGTGAAAGGATGTATAAAACAGTCATTCTTGTCATCAAGCTCGCTTGAATTTACTTTCAAGGTTGTTTGTCTCAAATAATACCTCAGCCCTATAAAAGAGGTAAATCCTGACTACAGCTTAATTATCAGTTTCCAGCTGCAATGCTTTGTTTCTCATAAGAATGCCTTATCCTACACTCATTCGATAGCACTTAGAACCAAAAAAAAAAAAAAGTCAATAGTAATTATTTTCCTCTACAGTTTAAAAATATGTGATTAACAGATGAGAAAATGCTGCTTCAAGTAGGGAGACTATAGCATTACTTTTGTAAAGATGATGTGTCTGATGAAATGATCATTATGTGTAGTTACTCTAACAAGATTTTCAAAACCTGTTAATGATCAACTTTATTTTAAAATATACAATTATTTTGAAATGTAAAGATTGCTGGATTTCACACAACAAAGAAATCCATACCAAATCACTCACTCACAGACTGCCAATTCCATCCACTAAATACTACAGCATTCAGGATAATTAAAGGATTTATTATCAAAAAACAAATCATTTGTAACATGCTGCTATAATGAGAACAACCAGTTTATGGGTTACCACTACAAAGAATTTCAACGCAAACTTCGAGCTTTCTTAAAACAAAAAAATGTAAAGACAGTGAATTGATTTAAACATTCTATATCTGAGAAAAATACTCTTCTTGTGAATTTTAACACTCAGCCCAATATAATCATGTTTTATAGGGGGACGATACTAGCACCGTGACTTGAGCCAGGCTTTCAAGGTTTGGATTAGGCCGACTGGAGAGAAGGCTCCCTGCAGAAGGAAAGAGATTCAACATTGGGAGAACTTGTCAAACACCACGGACAAAGAGACTTATTTGTTGTGCATATTAGAAGAGGAATTTTAAAAAATATTTTAAAAGTTATGTTCCAAAGCACATGCATCAAATCATGGTGTAGTTGAAGCTACTTATGACAAGGCCCAGTCTGAAAAATTCATAGAAATGAGGAATTGGAGAGCCAGGACAAACCTTTTGCTGAGTGCCTTTCCAGTGTATACATCTGCCTTATGTTGAGGGTCACTACCATACTGTAGGGGCTTTAGAAATATTGACATTTTTAAAAATCTAACTACCTCTTATTTATAATGAACAGTTTCAATTAAACTATCTGATGAGGTGAAAGCTCCTGAGCCCTACCACTGGCTTTCAGGTTTTATATCTCAAGTATTCCTGAGAAAACAGTGAGAAAAAGAGTGACTTTCATAACTTTTTAAAAGCTCTTTTTCAGAGGTTGTTCAGACTTTTCTAGATGAAACACACAGACAATACTGCAGTTAAAGGAAAAACTGAGACTGAGTCCTACTCAAGCTAAGTGGGAAGAAAACTTAAAATGATCTGCTGTAAACTGCAAGGTTCAATTGCAACGCAAAAGTGAATGGTACACGGTATCCTTTCCTAAGTGAAGGATAAAGTGTGATCACCTACTTGAAGTTCCCATTACATCATAAGTGCAGTTCAGTTTGGGGAAAATAGTTTAACATATCTCTCAGAAAAAAATAGTTTTTATTTTTCCATCTCAAGCAAAACAGTGGTTATGAGGTCCAGCGCCACCAAGCAACCTTCATTCTGTCCCATACTGCCGAAAATGAATCCAAGGCGGGACGGACATCCAGGATGGTGAACTGGTAGTCCTTGTTCACTTCACCGCCATCATAGTAATCGATTACATATCTTACTTCTGTCCCACAACGGTTGATGATCCAATCATGCCTATCGAAAGGCAACTCGTACCTGGAATGAAAACGTGCTAGTGAATGTTAAAATGCTTGTTGTGAGTTTGGTCCTGGTTTAAGCACTAAGATACAAAAGAAGCAAGTGCAAATGCCTGCTCTCAGTCAAACATCTAATTGGGGGTTGTGGGTGAGACTCAGAGAATCACACAGTGTACTGTACTAAGGGAAGATGGTGCTGAAGAACCATAACAAGTCCAGATCAGATGACAGCTCATCTGTCTACACAGGAATGAGGTCAACAGGAAAGAGACCAAGACCACGGAGGTCAGCTGAGATATTGCAGAAATGCAGGTGTGAGCTAAGAATCTGAACTAGGCTAGAAGAGAAGGGGAGGAACACTAAGTGCATAGACCCAAAGAGCTTAATCATGGGAGGAGTAAGAGGACAGGTCCAAGAATACAGAAGACAATGCAATTTGACCCTACAATAATTAAATAAAAAGCAAGCTACTTCACCCTAATAAATCTGCCCATGGATGGGCAAACCTCGGGCAGAGGGCAAAATCTACAGCTGATTACTGATAAAGTTTTGGGAGATGCCACTGCAGTTCTTAGACTGGTTTTGGTGCCAAGAGAAAGTTGGTCCTGACCTGAGGAATATGAAATAACACTTCTGCACTGACACTCACCCCATCCAGGAACGAATTCTTGCCCTCGGTGAATACTCCTTTGCTTTCCCTCCAAACCGGATCAATGATGGACCACAAGGACACTCCCTGGAAATTCCCAAATAAGTGTTAAAATATTTTTTTTCCTTTGACAAAGACTATGTTCCAGTTTTTCAGTAATATACATTTTTCTGTATGCATTTTGCATAATATTACATTTATAGAGAGAAAAGTAACTTCTAAAGCAATTCTAAGAACAAGTCCCTTTTTGTTAAAAAAAAGTTCCTCTTTCCTTTTGGACTGGGTATGTTCCACTCTGTTCTCTTTCTTCCAGACATGTGCACTATTCCTTTCAGGAGTTAGCGAACAGGGGTTTTCTATTTGGTGCAGGAGGACAGGAGCATTCTCGGGGGGGGGGTGCAGGAAAAGAAGCCTCAAGTATTGCGTTTCGTACTTCTCTTTGACATAGAGTAGCTGAGATTTTTTTCAGACAAAGCTAAGAAAATAATATGCCCTTCTTTCACTTCAAACCAATGAACAACCTTTATGAAGAAAGAAAAATGATAGATTAATCCCTAGGAACCAATGGTAATTAGTGCTGGATCAGCTCCTTAATAACTACACACAAGCTGAGGGGTGACAAGGTCCTAACTAGCAAACACACACCTTCTGCCTTAAGATCCCTGCTGAGGGCCCCTTAGGGCCAACTCTCTGTGGGCACAGGGAGTGGCAGTGCCAATAAAGCACTTGATTCCTGCCCTCGTGGAGCTTGGAGTCCATCCACATGCTAGACAGACAGCTGTTTCCCCAACAGAAGGGGTGCCAGTCAAGACAGAGGCCACCAATCTTGTCAGCTGCTCCCATTGATAAGACAGGCTTTGGTCTTAATGTATCTCTCTAACTAAGTGGAAGGGAGAAAAAAAGACCTGGACTTGAGGACTTATGAGTTATTTTACTTCTCCTTTTAGGAACTTCTCCTTAGCACCTGTTCTCAAGAGGGTCACATGCAAAGATGCAAACTCGATCCAGCCAAACTTTCTCCTAGAGAGCATAACATGAGTTTTTAAAAGGCCTACTTAATTTTGATAGAACTCTGGAAAATGACTGGAGAGGGAGCTGAAACTGCAAACCAAAATTCTCTTTTCTTTCTCTGCTCCATAATCACACTACAAGTATTTAGCAGGCGGTCTTTCAATCTGAGTCACCGCAGACACTGCGGCTACCCTCATGAGAAAGCTGGGAGGGTGACTCCTGCAGGCCATGGCCTACTGAAGGGCAATGCAGATGCAGCACCATTCCCTCATCACATGCACCCATCCCTGGCCCGGAGCCCAGCCAGTGACACCCAGAGAGTGCCACTAATGAACTTCAGAGTGCAAATATTAAAAACAGAACACCTCAAAAAAATTATAAAGTAGATTTTAGCCAAGAAATTAATCAATCGCATTTCACAATGAATTTGAAATGTTAACTACTAATTATGATATAATCTGGCTCTTTGTGCAGACATGCACTGCCCTTACACTTCTCAAAGTGGACTCTGCCAACCAGCAGCATCAGCATCACTCTAAAACACGAGCCTGGACCCCACTCCAGACAGATTAAATCAGACACCTTGGGGATGTGACCCAGCATGCTGGCTTTTAACAAACCTTCCAGGTGATGCTGATGCACACTTAAAACAGACTGAGGTCCCGTCACTGTTAACACACATGACTGCATTTACCGGCTCTCCCTGAGAAAAAGGGCCCTGTCTTAAGAGATCACTTTATGTTTAGTCATAATGGAGATTCAATAAATGCCGTTCAGGGAACAGAAATGCCTTTCCTACCTCTCTTGAGGCAGATAACATTTTAGTATCTCTGTTCCCACACGCTCTGCTTTCAACCAGACTGTGATACTCCTCCCGCTAAGAGGTGGAGTCTCTGTCCACTCCCCTTGAATCTGAGCAGGCTCCTGATGCTATGGGACTTCCAGGCTAGTCCAGAAAAGGAGATACAGCTTCTGCCAGGGGCTCTTTGGAACTCCAGCTCTTGGAATCCTGCCACCATGATGTCAGGAAGCCAAAGCAGTCATATTCAGAGGCTGTGGGCAGGTGATCTGCCAACAGCTGGCACCACTGGCAAGATGAGTATCATCAGTGGAGCCTTCAGAGGACTCTATCCCAAAGGCTCTGAAGCCATTCTGACCACTGAGTCTCTGCAGCCAAGGCCCCAGACATCAGGGAACAGAGAAGAGCCATCCCTGCTCTGTCCTTGCCACTGTGGACCCACTGAATCTACAAGCCTAATAAAATAGTTGCTATTTTTTACATAACTAAGAAGGGGTGGTCTGTCATGCAACAATAGTCTGGGACATGCCTACTACATAAAATGTTTTATTAGAATAACTAATTACTTGAGTAAAATGTTAAAACTCTAAAAAAGTGATATAAGAAAGATGCCAGATTTTTTAAGATCTCAAACATACTTACGCAGCATGGAGGGCTTCCCACTTCAATATCTCCTTCCAAGCCTGCTCATTATTCTGATTGTGAATTCTAATGATATTACACATATCTTTCTGGCTAATATCCTCATCCTTCCACTTCCAGCTACGAAAGAACATTGGTAAAACTTGACAAATGTTACTGATAATGTCATAAAGTTAATCCACATATTCATGATTTATTAAACATTACCCTTTATGAAAAAACTAAGATTGCTCATTTTCTCTGAATTTAACAGATTTAAGACTCATTTTCAAGACTTACTCATGATTGTGAAGTATCACAATAAAAAAATCCAAAGCTACTATACAAGCACTAAAAACAAAGATTAAAATTTCACCTTAATCTGATTTTACTAAGTCACGAAATACCAGACTTACAGAACCATCTATTTTTAAGGTGACACTTGTTCAGTTAGTACCATTAATTAATGATTCCCTAACTTTTTCTAAGCATTTTATGTAAGAGTGGTTTTCTTTAAAGCCTGTTACTGGCCATGATGGATAATTTTATGTTTCACCCTGGGCCTCAGGGTACCCAGACATTTGATAAAACATTTTCTGGGTGCATCTGTGAGGGTGTTTTTGAATGAAATGAACATTTCAACCCATAGACTGAATAAAGCAGATTGCCCTCCCGGCTCCATGTGGGTGAGTCACATCCAATCAGTTGTAGCCCTAAATGAAACAAAAAGGTTGACCCTTCCACGAGTAAGAGGGAACTCATTCTACATGACACTTTGAGCTGGGACATTAGTCTTTTTATGCCTTTGGACTTGAACTGAAACATTGGCTCTTCTTGGGTCTCGAGCCTGCTGGCTTTCAGAGTGGAACTTATACCATTAGCTCTCCTAGTTCTCAGGCCTTCAGACTTGGACTAGCACTATACTATTAGCTCTTTTGTGTCTGCAACGTGCTGGCTGCAGATCTTGGGGCTTGTTAGCTTCCATAATTGTGAGTCGATTTCTTATAATAAATCCCTTCCAGCCCTCCCTGCCATACACACATACATTCTATTGGTTCTGTTTCTTTGGAGAACCCTGACTAAAACACTGGCCTTGTACTTACATTCTGATAGGTCTGAAAAATCAGTTATTATAAACTGATTAACTCATAAAAGCTTTCTGTATGTTTGGGGGGTAAAAACCTTTCTAACATTCTTAGATACATTTGACAAGCAAATTTACATTCTAAATAATATGATCACTCACCCTTTCCTTAACATTGCATTCCAGAACATCTGCTCGGAAGGATAAACCCATTTTTTCTCTGAATCTGCTCTCGGAATAGACGACTCCTCTCTGACAGTAGACAATGTAAATGGCTGCTCTGGAGCAGGAGTTTGATTAGGTGGTGGCATCTAAATAAAATAAGAAGATTTGCTTTTTTAATGTTGGCCATATGATATAAAGTCAAAATAAGCAATATAATTAAACTACTTCCTGGAAAGCAATGCACCACACACAGTAACCACATAGGTTACTTATCAAACCAGTGACAGCAAAATTTCACACTTCTCAGATAATTTGGCTGCTGTTGTTTTTTTGTTGTTGTTGATGCATAATAAATGTATATTGTTTTGGAGTACATGTGATAATTTAATACATTTATATAATTTGTAAAGATCAAATCAGTGTACTTGGGAAAAGTACGGAATATCTCACAAATGTTCATGCTAACCTTGCACAGGGGCCATGTTAACCTTCGCTATATTGTTCCAATTTTAATATATGTGCTGCCAAAGGGAGCACAATTTGGTTACAGAGTGAGAATACTGAAATTGTTTTTCCTTGTTAAGTTCTCATAAATGGTAAATAAACACTGTGGTTAAATTTTTGGTCTCCTCCTCCTTTGAACAAATTTAGAAGTAATGTCACCAAGAAATAAGAAGTAAAAAGTAATACTATAATCTGCAGACATTTCTAAAACTCTTTTTGTGACAAGCTCTTCAAAAATGACTACTCACTCTGAGGAAAAGTCTCATAGAGTACATGGACAACGTCACTTTCTTTTTAAACATCTTTGACTTTTAGGTTCCTGAAAGCTAATGCTTTCATTCTTTTGGGCTGAATACATTACAGATGAGTATTTGCATCTCAACGCTGCCAGACCAGAAGGTATGAAGAATCCCTTGTCCCAGACATATGGGTCAGCAATACTGTTATGCTAACACCTAACCCAGGCCAGGGTCTCTCATCCTTGGTGTTATTGACACTGGGGCTAGACAATTTTAGTTACTGGGTCTGTTCTAAGCATTGTAGGATGTTTATCAGGATGACTGCCTAGGGGCCAAAATCATCCCAGGTTAGGAATCACTGGCCTAGAACTTTTTGTGTTGAAAGCATGAAGGATTTCCTAGCAGATACACGTTAATCAAAAGTCCAAGTCACAACAAGGCCCCTTGTTAGAATCCCAGCGGCAGGAAGCCTGTGTGTGGAAGGCACTGCACTGAGTATTTTACTAGCATCAGCCCCAGCGTGGTTCAGAACACAGGTCTGAGTGGACGGGGATTCAGTTTTGGCTCTGCCACTTCCTGGCTGGTGACGTGGGGCAAATTGCTCACTCCCTCATTCTCAGTACCTTCAGCTCTAAAATGGGGACACTAACAATGCTGGCTGCATAGAGTTGCCGTGAGGATTAAAGGAGAGCAAGCAGGGTGCTTAGCTTGAATGCTACAAAAGTGATCAAAAGAAAAGTTAGCTGTGATAAATATTCTCATTATACATAACGTTCCCATGGGGTAAGAGTCTAGGTCTGTGAATTCCAAAGGGCCCATGTTCTGAACCACTAGGCTATTAGACATAATCTACACCAGTGGTCTCCCGGGGCACTTCTGGCAATGTTGCCTGTCACTGCTTTCATGCCACAGAGAAAGCAGCAGCAGAGCTGAGTAGTGTGACAGGGACCATATGGCCTGCAAAACCAAAAATATTTACTGTCTGGCCCTTTACAGAAGGAGTGTGCTGATGACCCCTGGTCCAAATAGGTGAAAGTCTGTGTGGAAGACGATCTTGGTGTGGTGCCTGAAACTTTATTTTCAAAAACAGGCAGTGGGCCACAGTTTGCCCATTCCTGAGGTGGATGCTGCTATTGGATCCCCCACATTTTCTTTCTTTCTCAGGATAAATAATTCTAGTTCTTTCAAATGTTGCCTCGTTCACTAAAATTTCTACCCTTGATAATCCTGTGGCCCTCTTAAAGTACAGGCCCGAGTCTGTCCATCTCTCTGTTAAAATGTGATTGCAAGCATGAGACCATAATCCCCAATGTTGTTTGTCACAAAACAGAATGAAGCCATATCCCTTGTCCTCACTTCCTGACAGCACTAAGGGGACAACCACCCCAGTGACTCATGTGCAGGCTAGCATCCACTTGTGCCTCAAGAAGTCCCCCAGGCTTGTGATGTGCCTACAAGGTTTTCACAGACCAAAATCACCTTTACTAATGCTAGCTACAGTTCTTAGGGAATTTCCCATCTACCACCTAGTAACTCTCTCCCAAAAGAAAATATTCGTTTGGCATGGCTTACTGCCAGTAAACTTATTCTGGCTCTTCGTAATCACTGTTTTCTTTCCCAGGCACTCCCTGAAACTATACTTAGTGACACATGCTAGATTTTCACTGTGAACGGAATATCAAACTTCTTTGTTTTCAAAGGACAGAAGAATCCATCCTAGCAGTCTACAGTTTTTCGTGGGAGTCTGTACAAGCATCACTGCATAGAAAGCTTCAGAAAGAAGGGATGACCATCGATTACCAGATTTGAAGGATCTAGGTTCTCCTTATTGTCAACTGCAGCACCTTTAACAGGACACTCCACATACTCATAAGCGCGTTCCTGGTGGGCAGGCACACAGTATGTTTTGCTCTCACAGGTTCGACCAGATGGTTCCGCACTCACTGGACAGCCTGAAATAATCAAGTATAAAAATGGTGTCACCACAAAGGCCGTAAAAAGTTGAATTTCTGATCAATTATTACCACATAGGAAAAGCCAGGTTTCTTCTGCTTAAATCTAACTGAGAGTTAAGCTAGCTAATATTCCAAAGTCTTAAAGATGAGTAGAAAGTTCTATAAATTTACTTTCCCTTTGAAAGAGAAACAGGTACCCATTCTCTAATTGTGTCATGCCTCCAGCAAAAATAAACCAAAGAAATCTTAGCAGTTGCAAGAGCATGTATTGGCCACACCATGGTTTTAGTAACAGGCTAGAAGGTAACCTGGTTGGATTAGCAGCTGGGAGTTGTCAGAGGAACCTAAGCAGGGACCAGACCACATTTCATGGGGTCTCCTTGACTTTCCATTCACTAGTTCCAGACAGCCCAGCCCCAGTCAGGACACAGCTACAGTCTAGACTTTTGTTACTGATGCATTTTCTCAGGTACTAGCAACAAGAGAAGAAAACGAGCAGAGGAAACTTCACAAAAGCTACTGGAGACAAATCTGAATGCCGCTCTGCTTATGCTTTGTCCCAAGACTAAAACAAGCCACAGAAAACTACTATTTAGCCAGACACAGTAGCTCACACCTGTTGTCCCAGCTACTTGGGAGGCTGAGGCGGGAGGATCCATGGGGGCCAGGAGTCCGAGGCTGCGATGAGCTATGATCATACCTGCAAATAGCCACTGCACTCCAGCCGGGGCAACATAGCAAGACTCCATCTTTAAAAAACATAAAATAACTACCACTTGGCCTAGGTGATATTCCCCATCAGAAGACAGTAAGCGGTTCACAAGAAAAGGCAGGCATTAAAGAAAATGTCTCACAACCCATGTAGAATCCAGATGCCTCTTATGAGGGAAGGTCTGAGCCTAATGAGATGAACAATAGTCCAAGGATCCACAGTGCTGATCCCAGCAAGTGTGGGGACTAAGAAGCAGCCCAGGAAGATAATTGTTTATCTAATGGAATCCTCCTCTCAGGCATCAGCAGTAACTACAGGAGTACACTGAATGCTGGGTGCCCTACATGACAAAGATGAACTTCCTTTCACTTTCTTCCCTATGCCTCTCCTCCCAAGCCCCCACTTCCTAGTACTCTGTGCCGCTGTTCACTTTAGAGGTGAAGGGAGACTTTGCGATACCTTCCCTCTCTACCATTCAAAACACCAATCGATCCTTTCCAGGTCACTGATCCCAGCTGGGTGTTCAAAAGAAAATACTATTTAGATTTTTCACATTATATAACTAGTGGCCCCATCAATCTCTTACAATTACCCACATTCTTTACTAATGTAAATAAGTCTGACTGACATCTCTCCAAGAGAGACAGTAAATGAATAAAACCAGAGAAAGAGCTCTATGATCTCCCTGCGGACGCTCAAAACAGGACCACACCTGCTTTGTCTGATCTGTCTCAATTGCTTCCTGTCCAAAGAAACTGTGGGAGAGCACTGGATCTATCCTTGTCCAATGTCATAGAATTTTTGCTGGCTTTGCCACTTATTACCTATACCTATGTGAGGTGGAGCATATAAATTACTTTGAGCCTTAGTTTGACTATAAAACAGGAAGAAAACCTACCACACAGGATTACAAAGTCAAGAATGTAAGCTCCATCAGGAAAATAATTTTTGCCTATTTTGCACACTGCTATTCTCTCCATGCAGAAACAAACAAAATCCAGCAGTGCTTGGCACAGAATGAGCAGTGACCTCTTCGAGTGAGTGGGCTGACTGAGGGAATGAATGACTACAACGCAAGTGTTAGTACTCAGTAAGCACACCATGTTGCTTCTGCCCCTCACAACTTACTGATTCAAGCCATACTTTAATATGAACATGCACTGATTAAAAATGAAAGACAGCTTTTCCATTTTCACGTTTTTACCTAAAGAATGGACTACAAGTCCATTAGGCAATGGCTTATTTTTACGCAGAAAAATACTACAACAGATATGGGAGCCAAGTTTATTAAGACAGCTAGCCATAATATGCTGAAATAAAAAAAAAAGACAGCTAGATCTACATCAAAGTTTCTAAACCCTGGCCCTCTTGACATTTGTGGCAAGATGATTCTTTGCGGGGGTGGGGGGGCATTCGGTGCACTGTAGGATGTTTAGCAGCATCCCTGGCTTCTACCCACTAGATGCCAGTAGCTCCCTTTCTTCTCAGTTGTGACAACCAAAAATGTCTCCAGACATTGGCAAATGTCCCCTAAGGGGTGGGGGGAATGCTCCTCCAGCTGAGAACTGTTGATGTAGGCACAAGGAAACTTTGGGGAGATGGGGCTCATTTATAGAGTAATCAGTATGTTCTCATGCATTATCTCAACTAATCATTATACTAGCCCTGTGAAATACTATTGCATCCTCATCTTACAGATGATGGACTGAGACTTAGAGAGGACCAGACCCAGGGGGCCTCACTCCCATGCCTATGAACCTCACCAACACACCATACTTCTGCCTCTTCCTTAAAAACCTTTTGGGAATTATCTTGTGTTTTTATTTCCTAGACAAAGGGTTGATTACCTTTCATTTTTCTTGCATGCATTGGGCATCGTGAAGGTGAGGATGCTGTCTGATGATCTGAAGCAGTTGAGGTCTGAACTGTAATAGCAGGAGTAGATGCAGACAAACCCATGGCTGGAATCACAGTATTGACTCCAAACAGTTCTAAATTTCCACCTGCCAAAGCAGAGAGACAGATTAATGCTGATGCCTGGACTCAGACTATTCCCTTGTTATTCTTAATCTGGCCAACGCTCCTTCTTCGTCTTTGTCATCCCATGGGAACCTACCCGGCAGGTTACCCACTTTGAGGGACAGCTTTTATAGATTGCTCCCTTTGGGAAATACTGTGAAATCTACGCCAACCTGTGGGGGCACGTTTCTAAGGGAGTGGAGATTTGGAGGTTGAGGTGAGGCGGCCTGAGAAACCACGTCGCGGAAAGGGGGTTCCTGGGGGAAGGGTCGTAGGCATGGCGATCGGCTTGGGGAGAGGAGGCCCACTGACCCCAGACTTGACCCCCCCGTCCCTCGGGTCTTAACGAGGGGCTGGGAGTGTCGGGGAGAGGTGTGGCAAAGAAATGGGGACACGAGGAAGAAAGAAAAGGACAGTGGAGGTCGAGGCGCTGCCAAAGTCTTCCCCACACCGTCCCTTCGAGTTCCACTTACTCCCGCCCGCGGTTCCCAGACCAATCTGCCCGCAGCCAGCCAGCCCGCCCTTCCACACCTGATTCCTCCCGCGGGCTGCTCCGGGCGGCCGGCCCCGCGCCTCTAACTGCCAACCCGAAGCCAGGACGGCAGCTACTTCCAGCCGCCGCCGCCTTCCTCGCGCTGGGTCACCGCTATGCAGCGGTCACCGTCGGCGTTCTCACGCGCCGCTACTTCCTTTTCTGAAGGCGGGACTTCCGGGCTCGCGGAAGGACGGCGTGAGTTGAAAATGAGCGTTTCGTTTTCCCGTCAATCACGGAGAGTGGGTACCGCCCCTTCCGCGCCTCAGCCCTTATCGGTGAGGGCCGGCTCTCTGGCCCCGCCCCTCCGGCCGGGCGCCCTTTTCAAAACCGAGCTGGCAGGCGAGTTGTCTGGTCCGCAGGCTTCCTTAGGGTAAAGCTCTCTGCTATAAATGCTTTAAGCGGCAGCGAAGGAGCGGGGGAGGCGCTGTGGAGGAGTTTTAAAATTTCTGTTTCTTTTTAATGTTATCCCGTCGGTTTTAATTATGGCAATGATTCAAGAAATATTAGTAGGTGTCCAGAGCTGTGGCTGACTCTGGAGATTCAAAAACGAGAAAGACAGGGTTTTGGCTGCCCAAGCCTCCTTAACTGGGTTCATGGATTTAAATATCTGTATTTTCTTTTACCTCCAACGGAAATTGAACCTTTTGTTCTGTCAGGAATGTAGTCAACAAATCCTAGTGGCACTAGGATTTTGGCACTAACAGAAATTGTTGGGGTGTGAAGTCTATATGCGGGGAGGGAGAAAATTCTCAGACGGTGACTAGGATATACAAAAGTAAAAGTTTATTTATTTTCCTGAGAAGGAAAGAAAGAGAGCGAGAGAGGGCCCATGACACACAGAGGGAAGAAAGAAATGTCGGGCTGTGAGAAAAGTTGCTTGGTCCTTTAAAAGGACACCTCATTTCCCTGCCTCATGCTGTTCTCTGTTCTTTCCCACAATTTTGCACGTCTCTCACCATTCTATATTTTCTCCCATAATCCTCTGGTTCTTCTACAAATCCCGTATATTTTCCAGCATTCTCCATTCTCTCTCACAGTTTTCTGCTCTCTCACAATACTCAATCCTCTTTCACAATTCCCTGTGTCTCTCACAATTTTTTATTCTCTCTCACAATTCTCCATTCTTCACAGTACTGTTCTCTTTCGCAATTCCCTAGTCTCTCCTCCAGTTTCACGTTCCCTCTCAAAATTCTCTGTTCTCTCACGATACTTCGTTTTCTCCCACAATTCTCCCTTTTCCCATTATTCTCCTTTCTCTCCCACAATTCCCCATCTCGCCTACCATTTTTTATTCTCTACCAGAATTCTCAGTTCCCTTTCACAGTTTCTTAGAAGACCCAGGCTTGGTCCTGCAACTCCACAGTTTCCCATGCTCAGGCCCAGAGGAGAGGCTGTTCATGCCCAAGGTCAGAGCACCAGAAAAGGGTGTGGCCAGGGGTGGGGGCATGACAGGGGTCGGGTCTCAGCAGGAGAGCACAGCTGGCTCTGCATGGAGGTGTGGGAGTGGCCAAGGAGGAAAGCAGGGTCCCAGTGGAGAAGCATGGCCCAGATGAGTGGTGTGTGGTCAGGTGGAAG